>DWOX01000408.1:0-10451 GCA_018251315.1 Nastra julia | reverse complement strand
AATAGAAGGTAAAATTAATTATTCATGTTTGCATAGTTCTCTACATTGTGAATTTCTATGGATGTAAAAAAGCTTTAATATAGATATTTCAGCGATTTCTGTCGACATTTCTATGATTTAGTATGAAGGCGGTAATGGCAATGTGCCATCATCTATCCATAATAACAAAGCGTCTGTCAACAGAATGGTCAGTTGACGATTTCCACATCCGGTAAATATCCATTGACAAACATGATTCAAAAAAGTCATCGTGCAATTCTCTTATCTGAACTACAAATGTACGTTATTCTAATTAGGAAATAAAACATAAAAGAAAGATAGCGGGCTCTATACATCCGGCAGTTACAGCTTAGTGAAATAAAAATTTCCCTCTTCTAATGTCCGTTGCGAACTTAAAATAGTGTTGATGCGTATAAAACTTTTTATCTTTTATTAATAATTTTTTTTTTCATCACATTTTCTATTGATCTCCGGTGAAAACCGAGCAATTATAATGCTCATTGCTTTTATTTTTATATTAAATACAATCGTTTAACAGTTAATATTTTGGTCAGGCCAGTTTTATAGACGCAACTACCCTCGGATTTCCGAATTTTCGAATTTATTGGTTAAGGTCAACTGACCATGAGTGTGTATTAAAGACTGTCGAGAACTAAAATCATACCTCAAACAAAATAATCTATTGTCTATGCATAGACCCAACGTTTGGGAGAAAAAAAGAGAAGTAAGTTTTTTGTTTTTATTTTCGCGATCTGACATTACTATACAAGAACGTTAAGTTTTTTTGCCGACAATCTCTTGTATATACATATGTATATACTGGTGTATGGGTCTATGCTACTCTATCTAAAAGACCTAAGGCCTTGTGATTTTGTTACCGTTCTTTATTTCACGTCTTCCCCATCGGACCTGTCTCAACCTTCTCGTTAATAACTTCCTCAATGTCAATATTTACGGATAACCTTTGAAACTATTCAAAATTTCAAGATTGTTAATACGACACTGACAAGTAACAATTCTCATTAAATCAGTGTTTTCAATTCAGACTACATCGACTAGTAAATCAATAGCTTCTTAAAATTATTGAATGTAATTTTAATTGATTTTTTGTTAAGTACGAACTTGACACGTATCATCGAACGGTTTCCGGTGTCCACGAAGCTCATAACCTTGATACTTTAAATTATACTGAAAGGTCAAGCGAGGCGAATGACAATACATTCACTTCAATTTCGCATCGAATAAATTAAAAGTAGGTAATTCAATAAACAGAATCGAAATAGCTTCTGTAACTTGCGAATAATTATGAAAATTACAATAACTATTAAGTTTTTCGCATATTAATACTCTGGGAATACGTAAAGACGAAAACATATACTCAGCGATGTGTTCCCACAAACTTTGATTGCTACTAGCTGTTATATCGGCAGGCCGAACCTATCCGGGCAGATAGCTAGTAAGTGATTGCTAAATAACTAACGTGTACAATTCCGCAATAGATTCCTACTATATTATGGTACGGCCGTGCCTCTCATTTACGTAAGGCAGCACGGTGTGTCGGGAGCTGATTTTTAAAAGTCGATTGTGTAAGGTTAGTCGGTAGCTTATGATCTACGTCAGATAACATAGTACCTATCCACGCAATTTTATAGAGGACATAATCACTTGTGACGAAATTATAACTTTTGATAGCATTAGATACGAGTGAACCTGAAGACAGACCCTTTCACTCTTACGCCGGTAGTTCGAGGTCATATCTAAGATACACTCGATGTCGTTACATGTTTGAAATACAAATGCGTGTGAAGCTACGAATTAGCTTACATTAGAATCTAATTTTGAAAGATTCTCAGGCACGAGAATCATATCATAAATCTTTGTTAATTTTATCTTAAAACTTGAAACTGAATGCATATCGCCTATAATAACGGTTATTAGACATGTTTCAAAATGTATAACGATGCACAATTTGATTATTTCTAGAAGTCGTTAATCCAAAAGACCACCTGTTAGAACCCTTTAAAACGTAACATTGTATCGAGAGCTGACAATCGTGTCCAATTAGATGCAAGGAAGTAATTTAATATAAAATAAATTGTAACGGACTTATGTTGAGTTTGTATGTATGTACAATTGAATTCCTTTGGTCATTATGGCTCAATTAATGTGATGACGTTAAGTATGCATCGTGTCATTACAAGTGTCATTTTGGAAGTCGTTACGTGGTACCGGAGGTGTGAAACTCGCGTCTTGCCAAGATGCGTGGCCTCACTGCCAACTATTGTCAACTTTGAGTATCGTAATGCATGAAATACTGTTCAAATGGCCACTGCTTGGATTTTGAATGAACTGTGAATTGGTTATTTTATTTTGTTTTCATTGAACTTCGACTATGAATTGCGCGTTGTGAAATATATATGAAGAGGTAAAAATAACTTGAGCTAGTTTACTATCTTTGGATAAATCAATACCGAAATTGTAAGGCATTATTGAGATTGTTTCTGATAACCTACATTTCCTATATAGTGTTGTGACGTATACTAAACTGTTGAGTAGAGAAGCTGCGAGTAAGGGATAGTGCAATAACAAGGTTACATAATCAATGGAAACAAAACGTTGATTGAATCCATTTGATTCGCATTAGATTCTGATAAAAACAGTAGGTAATGTTTGCGACTGCATTTATGTAACGCCAGTGGCAATCGTAATAATAATTTGCAATGCAATGGCGCAATTTAATAAAATATCATTAATGGCCACCAACGCTATGTTACATTGACTTCACAACAAAGTAACGATGGAAAAATCCATTAGGTACATTGTTGCTTAATGCAAAAAAACCTCGCAATGGACATATTAAACTTTATCTTACCAAACGCGCGAACGATGTTTACTAGTCGAGTATTTGTAATTCTCTTAAAAGTTACGAGAAAGAGATTCCCTAAGAGTAAGACCGTCTTGCTAGTCGGACATATAAGTAGACTCCAGAAACTTCTATGAATATCTTAGTATTATCCTTTGACCTCATTAAGTATGTGGGCATGCGACAATATGAGAGTATTTACTTCTATAGAACATACAGAGTCATGTCCGTTTACTTTCATAAATCTACCCTACACAAGAAACCCTATGACATACCGTACTAGGAGCACTACTTACACTACTATTGTGTTCGAACACTTCACCCATGAATTGAGATTGACAGTTCGTTGCACAAGCGAACTCATTGCTCGGCTCAACATTGACCCGCTCCGCAAATAGACTTGCAATTAAACTCGACAATCGCGTTCGGAACAAAACGCGTGTCTCCTACAATATAAGCAGA
The DNA here is from genome assembly GCA_018251315.1 of Nastra julia. Lineage (NCBI taxonomy): Eukaryota > Metazoa > Arthropoda > Insecta > Lepidoptera > Hesperiidae > Nastra > Nastra julia. The sequence goes on along the minus strand of DWOX01000408.1, from coordinate 7,126 downwards.
CACCACCGTTTACGGTTGCATTGTTATATTAACGAATTTTAAACTTCGTTCGGAAACAATAATCATCCAATTAAAGCAACGTAACGTTTACCAGATATGTCAGTGGCGACGCGCGAAGCGAAAACACGTCAGCGTGCTTCAAGGTGCAAGGTCGGGAGGTCTGTCATTGTTATGTCACTAGTGTGTAGTTATATGTATGAACGACGGCTATTACTATAAAATAATCTAATTACCCATTGCTTTTAATAACAATTAATTATATTTAACTTGTTGTTGTTTTGTGTATAATACCTTCCGAAACAAATTATGTAAGGAGCACGTTCCAAAATTTCAATATTTAGGTCGATGTAACGCTTCAGTATTTTTTCTGATGACAATTTTTTTAAATAATAATTGACATGTGAACTTGGTCAATCCTTTTCTAACCTGTGCTCAGCAGTAAAAGATCTCACCTATCCTTAAGTCCAGGGAACCCAAGGCATCAAGGTAAAAAATGTAATTAGATAACTGTAATCTAACCTAATAAACCCACTTCCTATATCCGTGACCAAATATGCTCAGAAAATATGTTTATACTAGACAAACATCAAATACGCCAAGTGTCGTCTGAGCAAATATTTGCTAAAACAATGGGTCGATGTTACCCTTGCCCTTATGTGTTTCTTCCGTGGTACTAATTTCTAGTTAAGCAATAAGGGCTCCTAATAAGACGTACCTAAGATTGCAATTCCATGGTCCAACTCAATTGATATACCGTTAATTAAAGTTAAATTTAAAGTAAGCCAAGCCGTACTTAATGTGCAGTTAGACATACTTGACCCGACGGCTCTGTGTCGACCTAGAGCTGCCAGCTTCGCTGAAGTCCGCATCGACCCCCACCTACATTGTAGTACACACTAGGCCCATTTGCCAAGAACAGACGCTTTATATTTGCTTGCTAGTTAACTTTACACTCGTTTGGTTTTTCCACAAAAGCTACCACAAATATTTTGAAGATTTGTGTTTTGGTCACTTACCAGCAGAGTACTATACTGACTTCTATAGTCTAAACTGATATTTTGATTGATTGACAATCGCGAAATTATATTTTAATACACACATTAGTAGTTAATTAGGCTGCGTTAATTGAATTTGCTACCTATCTAGTTCGAAATTCAAAGTTATTATCTACATACAGCGTTTCGGTCGATGCGGTCATACTATTGTTCACACTTTGCGGTCGTATATTACCATACCACAAAAACCATAATGTCTTCGAGTTTACTTCGTCATTTTAATTAGATTTTGTTTAACAATGCATATAGCTCCTCTACGTATGACGGGTTATCGTCACCTTTAATGAACAATAGGATTGTAGTTTTTAAAATATGCATTCCTATTTCGGATATGAATAATGCTCCGAAATATAGCGCTGAACTTTATGGGAAGGAAAATATCTGCGACAAATTGTCATCAGTTTCTTTAATCCCTTACGTAACCAATTAGAATTAAAGGGCTCGCAGAGTTCCTTTCAGCTTTACCGGATCTAAACACCCAAGTTTGACCTCTCTAGACGTCATGCGATGATGACACATCAAAGAGACAATGAAGCTAGCGAGGTAACCGCATACGAAAGGAGATTTCCGAAGCGTCAGCAATAGTCGAACAATGTGGCGCGGGAGGACTCTATTCTGACTCTGGAAGGTTCAAACTGGTGGAACGTTCACGGTCGATGTCGACGACGTCAGCGCGAGTCCTTGCACGGTCTGGTGGCTGGGCTCATCCCGTGGCTGCGGTTACAACAACTCCGGATTGCTTTCAATGCCGCGTACTATGACGTCAATGTTTCTATGCGTTATTGCTAAGGGTGAGGATCTTGGTGTTACTAGTCATCCTGGCGCTACGTCATTCCATCATTTACGTCATTTTGTTTTGTCAAGCTTGTCCTTTGTGTTTTTGATAGACAACTAGTAAAATGTAGTCACAATTGGAAGTTATGATGTAGAATTTCAAATTTAGATTCAATACTATGTCAGATCCTGATCACCTGATACATTCTAATGGAGCTTTCCAATGTCTCTGATACGTAGTATTTACGAGTTAATTCGTAATCCTACTTAACACCACTCGCTTAAGCGCGGTAGAGATAAAATTTGATCAACTGAGATTAAATCACTGTCCTTGGATCACAATCACGTAATGAAAAGGTGCACAGTAGGAATACCGACAGTCTGATTTTTTTTTTATAAGAAATGCCAATAAGACTACCAACCAGATACAACAAAAATTTTAGCGAGTTAAATGATCTTGATCTTCAACGACTGGACAAGTGACCGGACAAAAACTATCGAAGCCTTATTCTACATCGCTGCTCGTGCTTTTAATTTTTCCCGTTACGAAAGACTTGTAATACCTACTTTCAAAAGGCACCTAGATATGACAACGGAACGTAAAAACTGACTCGACGAACTAGCAACAGCAACAATTAATTGACAGTCGGTTGTAACATGATGAATCGCGAGTTGCGAAACTTTGAGGTCACCCGGAGAGGCTTTCGCCGGGCATCGAACCCGGCCGTCTCGCGTTGCTAGGCAGAACATAACGGACCACATCGATGCCAATATTGCCAGCTTGCTCCATCGCTGAATAAGAATTGCGCGAATACCAATTATTCCCCTCTACTTAAGGCATGGGTTCTACTATCAACGAATACTAAGACGTAAACCACAAATGCCTGCGTGAAATTCTATATTTCAAATATATTTTTTGTACTTCTGCCACTTTTTCGTGCTGAAGTACAGACTCTTCCATAGTTAATTTGTATCGAGTGTTGAATGAGTTACAGTTATGCCAAAAATAATATGTATAGAGATGGGTTCTTAGAAATTATACAATTCTTGTTTTCACATGATATTGGAATAAGATGTTTGATCGATATACACTTGAGTAAGTCCAAATAATGGTAGCTCTACTGGGAAACAATACCTTCAGGTACAAACCGTGTATCAAAATTACATCATTGATCGCTTAATCGCCAGCGATAGGCAAAAAGCTTTGTACGTGAATCCGACAATGTGGTAATACGTTGTCGCTTATGGTAACACCATAAGGTGTATTATAGTACGTTATTTAGCATATCTAATATTGTGCGATGTTGATGGATGGTGCGCAGCGACCTGAACAAAAAGACATTGCGAAGCCTTAGAAACTAGGAAGTTCCTATAACAGTTTACATTCTGTTAATTACTTGGACGCTCTCGAGTTACTTTAGTTAATCTACGCGGTGGGTAATTACTCATTCGGTTGTCTAAAGTTGTATTATGTGAATTTATGTGATAATAGTGTACGGTATATGTTGAATCTGGTTCACTCATTACTCGATTAGTTTGTTTAACATACAATGTATAGGTGTATAGCTTCAGATAATTAGCAACCACGACAGGAATTGTAATTAAGGAAGTTCAATCAGCCGCTGCAAAATTAGGATAAGTTTCCTTACAATACCAAGTTTTCGTGGACAACTTATAGGTACAGATAGGTGAATTACATTTTGGGTGTTGTAATTAATGCAAACAATGCACATGAACTTAAATATTCTGCATATCACAAAACCTTAAAAGGCGTCCTTTCGAAAACAGTTGCAAACACCCAAATAGGTACAGAACCTACAATACAATGTAAACAACCCCAGGACCTACGTGAAGTGTACTTCGCGGCGACTGCAATTACTGAAGAGTGGAGGGCGCTCGTTGCTATGAGAAATGTCATGAATACTACCTTTACATTATGTAGACAGGTATTACAGGTAAGGGTCGTCAAACTTTACAGCTGTTTACACGTTTTAATTTGGAACTACCACGCACAACGAAAGTGAGCAAATTAGTAAAGTAATACAAATTTTTAATTGCGCTCAAAAATTGGGAAAACTATATGTAAATAAGTCATTACAAGTTTTTATCCAACTTTCTTATGATTGTCGCGTTCACATTCCAACCATTAAGTGTAACTTTTATTCGATTTCTCTCTTGAATAGATTTGTGATCGAATTATTTATATGTAAAACCTAATCGATTGCCAGTCGCTTTAGGTACGATAACTGCTTCTAACGCTTCAAGTCGCGGCAACGATAATTACCCTTCACTGACTAGTGTGTATTTACTGCCTACTGTGTAAACAAACTGGTCGTTCTTGACACTTTGAAATCGGTTAACGTCAATTATATATTGGGAACATTTACGCCAGTGAAAAAAATAGTCCTACACAAAGCCGATGATACGATAGGTACTATCTTTAAAGACATTATACTTTGGATCGGATCATATATCTACACATAAATTACTAACAAACTTTATTATTATGACGTGAATGTATTTTTGAAGCTTTTAGTTACAAAGACAAAGTTATTTATATTTCATGTAAACTTCTTGTTTAGTGTGTGAAGTGTAAACTTTTTGATTACATTGTACAAGTTACAAAAGTGCAACAACTCAGTAGAAGCATATTTACTCTTAACTCGACCTAAATTTCAGTTTCATGGTTCATTTGTGTTTACTACATTAAAACTATTTTATATAATAAATGCATGTTCAGTCGGACAGTTCGGTTGTAAACACTTTAGCTAAAGTCAAGTATCTAATAATAAGTGCACTGAGCCATTGCATACAAGCCCCAACAACATAACCTAGAAACAACGTTTAAGAAAAGCAACACTGTTATCGTCCTACACGAATCCTATTCAAATAGAAGCTTTGAACTTTAGTCCGCTTTGAACTTTCAGCACGCCCACACGATGCTCGAGTTATTAAGATAAAATCTCACAGAATGTTTAAATTGTAAGGTCATACTCGTAGTTGTTTGATTCAAATTAAAATTCATTTATGTTACATTACATATACTCTGCTTGAATTGGATTCAAAAAGAAAAAAATTCAATACGCAAGGCATTTTTTGCTCGGATAGCGTTTACTTATGATTTTATTTGTCTCAACACAATAATTCAATTGAAATATCGCGTAGAAATAATTAAAAACTCCTTTTTATACAGACACTTTTGAATTAACATAGCTCGTTTGTATATAGCTTGAGAAGCGATGGATCATTTAGTTATTCAGTACAAATACAGTGTTGTACACCTTTATAAACGAAACACGCAACACTAATCTAGGCGGGAGCTTCACTGCGCCCACGCATCCAAAACACGAACACATCACATCCTTGCTTTGACATCCAAATGTTCGAGTCAATAACCTGCCCAAAAAAACCACAATAACTCCCCATTGACCGCCGCCATCTATTTTTGGAACGTGACGTAAGCCGAGCTTAGTTCTTGCGTTGGCTCATGGTTATGCGCGTGCGTCTTAAAAATGGCGATTCGAAAGTTCTGAAGGCTTAAAATTGCAAATATTGTTATCTCATTTTTTGAAATGGCCGATGACGCCAACATCCGCTATTAGCACTGAGCTCGATGGCAGAGACGACTAGCGGTAGCATACAGGAAACAATTTGACGTTTCTGACATTATTAAAAACAAAATCAAACTTGATTTATTTCAATTATCAATTCTTATGAATTCTCCTGATCGATAAAATTCAATGTATTGAATATTGATGTGTTAAATTTTTGAAATTTAGTTTTTTTCACGTACTCAATGAAGCAACTGAGGTACTTGCCGGGCCTCCTAACATAAAGTGAATGTTGAATGATACTGAAGTACCTAAGTCTGTAACATTAATGCCTTAATACTTGTATAATATTATGCACTTCCTACACACTCTTCTACGTGAGTTGCGAATATTAAATTACATAGAACGTCAAATTAATAATAACCATAAATTACCGCCTTTAACCTTCAGGTATATGTTTGAGTTTATTATAAACCTTTGTGATAAACGTAGACTAGTTCATTGTATTTAATCAATTAAGTTAAAACAAAACAAACATCTGAAAAATTCTTTGTTTCATGTAACGATGGCTATACTAGAAAATGTTTCTAGAATGTGATACATTATGTAGTGCTACAAAATGATGCAAAAGAGCGTTGCACGTTCGTTCTTTGTGTATCTTCTGAGGAGGACACGACACTATCTACTTGACAGTTCATTATTCTAAAAGCACTGAGCGGTTACACTACATTCTTAAAAACAAACTAGGACTAGGATGTTCTTAAGGAATACGCTATACTAAAAGTAAAAATAATATTGCAAACGTTTCATAGTTAAACCTAGTTTATTTGTTACTCTTTATTTCATTTATTACTTTTCAAAATGACAAATAACTCACCACCGAATTATTTTAAAAGCTTACAAACTCGTTACTATACTTATTAGGAAAATTGTTCAAACGTATTCGTCTTTTATTTTGACATTGACTTTGCGTTCATTAGCAGTAATTTGGTGCGATCCTCGTTGTTGAATTATTTAAACACGTTATAATTCGCCAGTCTGGCATAACCGTGAAAGAATATGGTCATTCTAATAACGACCTACATTATGTTGCACATATAACACTTAAACGACAATTTACATATAATTAGAAAATACAATAATTTACAGCATTTCAAGTTAAAAGTAAATTGCAGGACATCAACAACACAACATAAATGCTCTACCATCAAGACAAACTGAACAAAAATAAATAAACATTTAACAGGCAAGCATGCACAATAGAAAAGAAACTACTGGAAACATGTACACATAACGTTTATTTAAACAACAGAAATGAACAACCGAACAACCGAAGCCCACATGAAGTAACACCAACACCTGGACATCTTTAACATACTGAACGCTAGCTTTGATAATTACAAACTATTTAACGAAAATTGATCAGATCATTAAAATAAGAGGAATTTATGAGAATGTGGTGATCAAGAATTTTCTATTATGACTGTATGAGACATAACGATGAGTGAAACTTATAGGTAAGTTGGAAATCAACCAGGGAATCAAATTATACATTACTGCAACACGAAGAGACAAAACTGGTGTGGGGGTTACCGACAGTACTGGGAGAGATACTCGGGCTGCGATAGAAGAGGAAAGCTAGCATTCACTGTCAAAGAGAGCAAAAACATCCATAGACAATGAGGCCAAACTGTCCGCGTGGCACGTCTACCTGGTGAGCTGCTGCCTCTCGGAGGGCGGCGGGGA
>DWOX01000407.1:0-10461 GCA_018251315.1 Nastra julia | reverse complement strand
ATGTCGGTGACGCGAACCGAGGATTTTACCCTCTACCAAAACGCTCAACGCGCCTAAAGAAGTTTTCACTTCAAAAACTAAATTGAAATCGCTTCATCCGTTCGGGAGCTACGATGCCACAGACAGACAGACACACTCACAGACAGACACGTCAAACTTATAACACCCCTCTTTTTTGCGCCGGGGGTTAAAAAGAAGCTTTATAGGCCGATGATATAGGTACGTCGATTTTAAGTGATCGGTAAAGTAAAGTAACGTCACTTGTCAGAAAGTGTATGGGTGACCGCTGGTGACTCCTTGAGCGCTTCCGTGCCTCAGAGGACATGTCAATATGGTCCCGGTTGTTATCGATCGATGACAGTTGTTAAACCATGTCGGACTTTGGACACAAACCCTTCCGCACTGGAAGAGGTGAATTGTCACTGAACGAGAACATTTCAACCTTTTTAATTTCCGTGACAGAACAGACGAAAGAAAAATAATCATGAGGTATTAATTGTCAAAATTGATGTCAGTCTGCGAGATTGTCTTTGCAGGTTATATTGTTATGGTTTGATATGAAACAAATTGTACAGTTACTCTTAAATAAATTTGGCACAAATTTCAGCGTTTTATAATGTAAGTTATAAGTCATAATAGCCGTTTACTTCTTGGGTCATCGACCTCGTCTGCGAGCTGACAAAATATATACTTACTTACTTAGTCAATTTAAATTCCCAGTAGTGGTACTGATGTGGAGATACTTCAAGGGACCAACTAAACTATTAGAGTTATTGAAACGCCATCATAGCAAAGCAGTTGTCTCTTATGATGAGCAGTTACTAAAGGAACAAGAAGAAGAAGGAACAAGAACAAGAAGAAAATTGAAGGCAGTCCATTATTATCATTATAAAAGAATAAGTTTTGATAAACGTACTTATTCTTCTGGACAAGAAAACAATGCGAAATATGAACCCTATGTTTTGGGAGTTATAATTCAAAATCTCTTGTCTCAGGATAATAGAGAGCGACGAGTGTAGGGGTTGCTGTCAGCCCGAATTGTACCTGCTGCTGCAAATCCTCAAGATGGTGGTAAGATTGTCCAAAACTTTCCTACTTATTTTGGTTATTTACCTGCAGTCATCCATCCGCCTATACAGCAATTGCTTCATCATCACAACCCATAACTGTCCCACTGTTGGGCTCGGTTGTCCTCTCACAGTGTGTACAGATCATAGTCCACCACGCCGGCCAAGTGCGGATTGGCAGACACCTTTGTCAACTTTATGGAGAACCCTCTCGTGTGCAAGGTTCCTCACGATGTTTTCCTTCTCCGTAGCAAGTAATAATGGATTCCCAATTGCTTAACTTCGTAAATCACTTAGGCTACACAAAAGCTGTTGGGCTATAAACGCGTTAGTCAGGATTGTTTATTTAATCTCAACAAGTCCCCAATGGGCGTCTCTAAAGGTCAAACCCCAAGGAAATTACTGACTCAAGTGTAAACCAACCAAAGTCCAAGTCTTCTTTGGTATCTACTGCAATCTTTTAGTTTAAAAAAAATCATCTGTAGCTACCTTCACTCATTGTAATAGATACTCGTAGACCAACCTACCTTTAACTGATGCCTTTCTAAATCCTTTTCCCCTATCTGGTTCAGTCTTGTCCCTCGAACCACTGAACATTTCCCCATCCAACATCAATTGGTATCGAGTGGCGACACCTCAATCACAATATAGAGAGACTAAAAGTAGAAAGAGAAAGAACAGTAGAAAGAGAATCTAAATACTCTTAACCATACGCACACATCTTTACCATTTCGTTTTACAATTTGGAATCCGAACCAAAATCCGGATTTGTACAGCAAATATCTACGTGCGTTGTTTAAGTTTGACTGTTGTAGTCTCTTAAAGACCAGTATAGACAACCTTCGGTACAAAAAGGAGAGTTCAGTTTTTTTTTCTCTGGCTTGCAAATCACTAGGGCGAAGATCGTTTAATTGTTCGAACAATATGTTTTTCGCCGACAATCTTTTGTTTCGAACCGTGGTTCTTGTCCTGGTCTTTCGTCTCTGCATATATTGTGTTGTGTCTGTATCCCGCAGCATATTCCGTTCCCGTCGCGTCACTGACTGGAGATGGAGGAAGGTGGCATGGTGGCAGTGGTCCAAGGCCTTAAGGACGCAGGGCTGGCCGTCACGCTGCTGTCCCAGCGGCACACTGCTCAAGGTTTCTGTACTGGACTGGGTAAGACCGTGGATACATTCACATATACCTGCTTGGAGAGGAAACTAGATTTTTATCACGTTGGAAACAGTTTTAAATACTTGTATTAAAGTTCATTTTTGCATGTCCTTCTGTTGTCATTAAGAATGCTTGGACGCGCTTCGTGTGAAATAGGAGGAGCAAATAGGCTCTGATTCTGGGCTTTTTCTCCCTTGTCGGCTCCGATCCGGACAATTCCGAGCGGATACTGTCCGGTCGGTGTGAAATGAAAAATGCGAGCTGGTGCTCTCCGAGCCGGTCTATTTGAACGGACCCTAGATCTAGAAGACGTAGCCTAAACGTGAACTCATCTAGAGACCAGGATAGGCAAAGTCCAGACAGGAAGTTGAATTTTGAACTTTGGATTCCGTTCTTGGTCTATGTGTTTTAAGTAAGACAAAGAATCCTAGAGTTGTTCTATGAGTGATGACCTGACATGAGAATGTCGCGTTCGAGCACTATCGTTTGAACGCTCGGGCTCTTAATGAAGGGTCCCGAATGGTTTGAAACTAGTCAGGTATAATACTGACATTACACGTAAGTATGCCGTACAAAAAACTTGGATTCAGAAATGACTCACAAATCTTAGTGTTAAAACATCATGTCAACAGTAACAGCTCCGGTCGCTTCGAGCCCAGTCCCGTTTAGTTCCGTCCCGTGTTCAGTCCCGTGTCCCGTCCCATGTTCCGTCACGTCTCCCGTGAGCCAGACAGTCGACAATGCCACAGAGACAGCTGCCCCGAAGGCTCTCCCTGATCGTCCTTATGACACTCTCTACAGGAGCAGCTACCAGGTATTTGCACAATTGATATGAATAGTATTACTTAATAATATCAATAACTCTTAATGGTTGCCATACAGTGAGGTAGAATATTACGAGTTTTTGTTTAAGTGTACGGTTGTATAGCGGAATAATAGTGCGGAGAATTCTGTTCCATTAATAAATTAAAATGCAGTCCATTACGTGTTTACTTTACGTCACAAGGAAGCAGGGAAAGATCACTGTTCTGTCTTAATTTTTGATCGAGGTCTTAGGACGGGTTCTTTCTAGTCTTTAAAACTTTCTGGTTCATTCTAGAAGGTTTGAATATCAACTCATAGGAGCTTAACTACATCTTCACGGAGACATTGACATCATGGACCTTGGTGATATGTCACAGTTGTCAGTTTTGGTGCTGTTGTTTCAGGCAGCTCACTGCTCGCCAATACGCCTTCCCCGGTATTCGCGGTCACCGCACTACCCGCTACACGGGTTCCATCAGTACACCAGTAAGTTGAAGTTACTATGTCTGTATCATCAGTGTCATCATCTCAACCCATAATTATTACATTGCCACCTCGGGACTCCTCACTCATATAGGGTACAGATGTCCGCGCTTGCCAAGTGCAGATTGGTAAAGAAAGAAGGAGTGCAAGTTTCATCAAAGCAAATGATAATGGTAATTTCTAATCCACACATTAGAGGGCATTGCAGGATACAATCTTACCTGTTGAAGCAACAATGTTACTCCTAGCCTATACATTATTTTATTTTGAATTGTCACACAGTTTTTCAGAAACTAAAGTAATTTCGTGAACGAATGATTTATTAGGCTCGCCGTCAAGAACACCGGATGAGGAAGCATTCGTTGAATCTCTCCGCAAGTATCCCATCTCACCAGACAGGAGTAGGTCCGCGGATCTGATAGAACGGATGCTATCGTACACACATGCTAAAAATGGTGAATATTACAGTCATCATCATTATCATCATCTTTGCAACCCATAACTGTCCCACTGCTGGGCTCGGGTCTCCTTCCACAATGTGAGGGGTAAATTCAAATTCAAATCATTTATTTCGTCTTAGGAACAAGTAGCTCACTTAACGGTACAGGCCATAGTCCACTGCACTGGCCAAGTGCGAATTGGTAGTGTTGGACGCTTAAGTAACAATCCAATGCATGTAATTTCAAACCAGTCGTCAAATACACAAGCTAAGAGAAAGACGTTTGTTTCTTTATTAAATTCATAATCCGCTCCGTAATCGTCAACAAGGTAGTAGTCGCAATTTAAATTGAACCTTAAAGCCAAAACATATGGTCGTATTCGAACCGGATCGTGCACCTGTGCTTCGTGCGGTCGTCGCTGGCGAGAACAATAGGCGAGAGATAAGAAGCGCCCGGCAGACTAGTTTTTTTGCTTGTTTACGAGTTACGAATTACAATTGCATACGTTTACTACTTCGTTGTTATAAAGAAATTATCTTCGTTAACTATTTTATACATAAGAAAATCGTGGAATTTATTGTTTTAAACAATGAGTGCCGAACAATTGACAAGTTTACTTCAAGAAACAGCGTCGATGATACAGAAGACACAAATAAACTTTAAAAAATGTCCGAAAGAACGACAGACTGTTGGATATTTACAATCTCGCATACAATGTTTAGAAGGATACTGGACTACTTACAGAAAAGCACATAATGATCTTATTAAGTGTACGACACGAGAGCAACGTGGAGTATTGCCTTATTTTGTGAATGAAGAATTTTTTATACAAGAAGATCGTTATTTAACTGTGATGGGCGACCTGCAAGATTTACTAATGGCGAAGACTACAAAGACAACTGATGCACCCGCTACTGTCCATCCTAACACATCACGCGAAGAGGATCTTCAAGCACAAGTGAGGTTACCGAGCATACAGTTGCCAGTTTTTTCTGGGAATTACGAAGAATGGCCATCCTTCAACGACATGTATGTATCTTTAGTACATAATAGCACTATGTTGTCCGACGTACAGAAGTTGCACTATTTGAAGTCGAGTATTACAGGCGAAGCGGCATCTTTATTGAAACATGTACAAGTTACAAATGCTAACTACATCAAAGCATGGGAAACATTAAGTCAGCGATACGGTAACAAACGTTTAATAGTGAATGCAGCATTAAAAAGATTATTTGGACAGAAAAAGTGTACTAGCCAAACAGCCACGCAATTAAAATCTTTACTAGATACTACTACCGAAATCATAAACAGCCTACGTAATTTAAAAGTGAACACCGATTCCTGGGATCCATTGATAATTTTTCTGGTAGTTCAGAAGCTGGACCCGGAGTCACATAAAGAATGGGAACAGACCGCGTACACTGCGAACTCTGACCAGTTGTCTACATTTGAAGATTTAAAAGGCTTTTTAGAGTCGAAATTTCGAACGCTGGAGCTATTAACGCCTACTACAAATACAAAGGTTATAAAAGAACGTGTGCTACATGTTTCATCGGTTCAAAGGTCATGTGCTATGTGTAAAGGTGCACATACATTATGCCATTGCAACGAATTTATAAAGATGCCTGTTAACGAGCGAAATGAGTACGTCAAGCGAAACAAACTTTGTTTTAACTGTTTGGCTTCGGGACATGCTGTATTCAAATGCAAGGTTCCCATGTCCTGTCACGTATGCAAAAGACGTCACCATACCCTTCTCCATCAACAAAAACACACGGACGCGCCGGCACCTATAGAAGAACGCATGCAACCGACGACGTCAACTCAAGCGGATGAAGAAGTCAAGCAAGTCCATACAACGATGGCGTCATACTACAATGCCAAACATACAATTTCTTTATTAGCTACCGCAGTAGTAATACTAAGAAGTGAGCAAGGACATACTACTGTGTTGAAGGCACTAATCGATTCGGGATCTCAAGCATGTTTCATTAGTGAGAAGGCGACTCAGATCCTGAAACTCGAGAGAACACCTGTTAATCTTATTGTCTCCGGTATGGAATCTCTGAAGGTACCTGTGAAGCATAAAGTCAAGGTTGAAGTATTGTCACGATGGGAATCTAATTTCAACTTACCTATTCAAGCCTACGTGATGTCCAAGCGCTTGACTACAAATCTGCCTTCTAGTAATCCTCAGGAGAATAAGTGGCCACACTTAACAAATATCAATCTAGCCGATCCGAATTTCTTCGAATCTAGTAACATTGATCTGCTACTAGGAGTTGATGAATATACAGCGATATTGAGACAAGGACTAATCAAGGGTCCACCAGGTACTCCATGTGCACAACGAACCAACCTGGGATGGATCGTGATGGGAGGAGTAAACATGAAGATAAACAAGCGAGAAAAGTCCTTGACGGCCATGATACAAGAGGTGAATATAGACGATTTGCTCAAAACGATATGGGAAGTAGACACAGACACGAAGAGAAACTATACTCAAGCAGAACAATTATGCGAAGATATATATGAACAGACACACGGAAGAAATAAAGAGGGACGATATATAGTCAAACTACCCTTTAATACAGAAGAAATAAAATCAACGGAAGGAAATACACGAGAGATAGCATTACGAAGATTCATGCAACTAGAAAGAAAGCTAAACCAAAATACAGAACTAAAATGCGAATACACTAAGGTAATAGAAGAATACATAAAGTTAAAACACATTGAAGAGGTACCTGAAAAAGAAGTAAAAAGTAAATCAGTGTACTTACCTCATCACGCGGTAATCCGAAGCGACAAGGAAACCACGAAGACTCGCGTAGTGTTCGATGCCTCTTGTAAGGGTTCCAACGGCATCTCACTTAATGATGAACTTTTATCTGGCCCAGTTCTTCAAGATGATCTCAGAAGCCTATTGATTCGATGGCGAATGCATACTGTTTGTTTTGTCTCAGATATCGAGAAGATGTATAGAATGATTTTGGTAGACAAGGCAGACACAGATTATCAAAGAATTTTATGGAGAAGCAATGCTACCGACCAAATAAAAGACTATAGACTCCTTACCGTCACCTTCGGGACAGCTTCAGCTCCCTACCTTGCTGTTAAAACACTTCTTCAGCTAGCTAAAGATGAAGGTGACACGTATCCCGAAGCTGCTAAAATCCTGCGTGAAGATTTCTATGTCGACGACGTAATGTCCGGCTGTGATGATGTTGAGACGGCGATACAAATCAGTCGTGACTTAAAGACATTGTTACATCTTGGTGGCTTTGAACTAAAAAAATGGTCATCAAATAGTCATGAATTTATGGAGTCGATAAATCCTGCTGAAAGGTCATCAAAGGCACATCTTGAGCTTAAAATTGACGGAACTGTAAAAGCACTAGGTATTAAATGGAACTTGGGAAGGGATCAATTTGAATACAACCTTAATTTACCGTCTGTTGGAACAGTGATCACCAAGCGAAGTATTCTTTCTGATATCCAGAAGCTTTTTGACCCACTTGGTTGGATTTCACCATGCATAGTATTGGCAAAAATACTTATTCAGCAACTTTGGCTTGAAAAGGTATCATGGGATGAACCGTTAAACAACACACTTACCGAAAAATGGAAAATGTTACGTTCTGATCTGAAGAATGTTAATACAGTAAAGGTTGACAGATGGATGGGGACTAAAACTTCTGAAAAGGAGTCAATAGAAATTCATGGATTCAGTGATGCCTCAATTCAAGCATACGCAGCAGTAGTATATTGTCGTGTTAAAAAATCTGATGGGTCGATCAAAACGTCACTGATTGCGTCGAGAACGAGAGTAGCACCATTGAAAACAATTTCCTTGCCTAGATTGGAATTGTGTGGAGCTTTACTGGTATCACGATTACTAAAACAAGTCGGACAAGCTTTACGAATTTCACCATCAAATATATATGCATGGACTGATTCATCAATTGTTATTTCTTGGTTGTTTGGAGATCCTGCCAAATGGAAGCCATTTGTAGCAAATCGTGTTGTCGAAATTATAAGTAACATCAATAGCAAACAATGGTATCATGTATTTTCTAATGACAACCCTGCAGACATTGCATCGAGAGGAATGTTGGTGGACAATCTAAAGAGAAGCGACCTGTGGTGGAATGGACCAGAATGGTTATCCGCAGAAAAGATACAGTTCACAAGACCAAATGTATTGCCTACAGAAATAGAAAGAAAAAAGGAAAAGATACAAACTTTGAAGATAACGAAAGATGAAGATAGAAGTGGAAGACAATTACATTCGCGATTTGAAGAGTTTGATACATTGAAAGAGCTACTGAGAACTATTGCAACTTGTAAGAGATTTTTAAAATTCAAAACATTAAATGAACATACAAAGAATGTTAGCACAGAAGAATTGGAAGAATCATTAAAAATATGTATAAAATCAGCACAACAAGAAGAATTATCAGAAGATATAGAATATATTAGAACAAAGGGACATGTAAAAGGAGTCAGCAAACTAAAGTCATTAGATCCCTATTTAGACAACGACGGTATCCTCAGGGTGGGCGGTCGCCTTAGAAACGCACCCTTGAGTGACGAAAGCAAAAACCCTATCATTTTAGGCAGGCAAAGTAAACTAACGATATTAATCGTTGCTGAAGCACATCAAAGAACCCTTCATGGAGGTGTTCAACTCATGATGACATATCTGCGATCGAGATACTGGATTCTCAGAGTGAAGTCAATAGCTAAACAATATGTTCATCGTTGTTTGATATGTGCAAAATTGAACGCAAGAGTGAAGACGCAAGTCATGGGTGATTTGCCATCCGTACGTGTGACCCCAGCACGACCATTTCTCAACTCCGGTGTTGACTTCTGTGGTCCGTTTCAGATACTCATGAATAAAGGCAGAGGAGCAAAGACGACAAAAGCATACATTGCTATATTCATTTGCATGTCCACAAAGGCAACCCATTTAGAACTCGTCGGTGACTTGAGTTCGGCAGCATTTATTGGTGCTTTCAAGAGATTTTGCGCACGAAGAGGTAAATGCGCTCATTTGTGGAGTGACCAAGGGAGAAATTTTATCGGAGCCAATAAAGAACTATGTGACGCCTGGAAGGAAGCAGGTTTACAATTTGATGGAGAAGTTGCCAATCTGTTAGCCAATGATGGTACCCAATGGCACCTAATCCCTGCATATTCCCCGACCTTCGGAGGCCTTTGGGAATCTGGAGTTAAGTCAACTAAATTTCACCTAAAGAGAATTCTCACAGCACACTTAACTTTCGAGGAAATGACCACAGTACTCTGCGAAATAGAAGCATGCTTAAATTCGCGACCGTTATGTCCTGTTAATGATCACACGCTGCAGGCATTAACACCAGGTCATTTTTTGATTGGAGAGGCGCCAGTCACCGTACCATCTCCTAATTTCAAAGATGTAAAAATTAGTAATCTCACACGATGGCAATTCACGCAGAAATTACTTCACGATTTCTGGAATAGATGGCACCGAGAGTATGTAACCAGACTCCAACAACGACCTAAATGGATTAAACGTGAAAAGGACTTCGATGTTGGCGACATCGTTCTCATAAAGCAAGACAACTAACCTCCGGGAAAATGGTCTTTAGGACGCATTACAGACAAACACCACCACAAAGCAAATTAGATTGAACCTTAAAGCCAAAACATAAGGTAAAAATTGTGGCACGCGAATCAGTTCAGTTTTTTTTACAGTACATATTAACCAAATATGCAATTAGGAATTCATTCGCCTCGTTGCTTCGCTTGAATATTAAATAATCTTAATAAACTTTTTCATTACTTCGTACTTTCGGAACAGCTATATGAAAAATGCAGTTGAATTATTTATTGTTGAAATTATTGGAAGTAATTTATCAAGAAACGAATTCCATTTAAACAAGCTAATTGACTCATGTCTGGCTTTGCATCTATTCCTGTACTTTGATCTTTGCTCTATGGACCGAATGCTCTAACAGACGCTATTCCTGAACTAACTTACCTCTTTGTTAGTACTTTTACTGATTCAATCACTGAGTTTCACATCTATATTCATTTGCATTATGGTTCAGCATGACGTGATGTTTGTTAATTTTTAGGACAGGTCGAAAAAAACAGGTATACAGCTTTATATTATTAGTATAGATTTAATTTTTACCGAACTTCACATAATTATGAGGTGTGATGCAGTCTCCCAGTCTGCACTTGGACAGCATGGTGGACTAAGGCCAGTACCCCACACCTTGTGTAAGGAGAACTAAGCCCAGCGTGAAACAGATAAGGGGTGTAATGATGAACACCAGTTAGTTTGTGCTCTGAAGTGATATTTGAAACTACTCATCCAATTTAAGAGTCACAATCTTAAATTATTGTGAAATCTTAATTATACTCATACAAAGCTAATATGTTGATATCGACGCTAGAAAGCAAACTCGTAGTAACCCACAAAAGGCAAATTGTTCACCAGAGCGAAAAAACGTTTTGAA
>DWOX01000406.1:0-10469 GCA_018251315.1 Nastra julia | reverse complement strand
TGAAATAATGATGGGCTCTATCAATTTCATCATTACTTGATATGTACGAGGCACCAACAACAAATTATTCTCATTTAATATCTTTTCTCTCCAAATCTTTTTGGATCAAACTTGTCATCGAGCCTATGAAAGTCAATTTAGAGGGAACTCCTTTGTTTCTCAACTAGGCTTTGTGAATTCTCTAGTGCGCCTTTTCAAGCTTAGTCTTTTATCTTTTTAGAACGCTGAACATACCTAATATTCCCCCATATTGGACTTGCATTCGGATCACAATGGATCAATGGTACTATAGTACGTCCACTTGGATCCCAAACTCAATAAAGCTTTTGAAAGCTATTGAAGCTTCATCTTTCTAAAGCTCTGTAGACGCCTCTGGATTGACAATGGATTTGTCGTTACAAACGTCTGTTGCAGAATCAGTGCTAGCAACATTTCAGTTGCTCAATTTGACCTATAATTGGATGGTACAATTTTCAAACAGCTCTCTTTCAATATTGTTTGGATTTTCCTCTTATTTATGATTGTCTAAATTATTATTAAGTTCAATTTCCTTTGGTAAGTCTCATACAAAATTAACATTACGCAGTCTCTTATAACTAATGGTATAGATTTATCACTCACCAGTTTCTAAGCAAAGATAGCACATGACGAAAACGAGACTCCTACAAACTTCTACTGCAACGCAAGAGTTTCACGTGATGTTATATTGAAGTTGCGCGACAGTTCACACATGTTTGCATTTACTTACTGTTACGGAAGGTTAGCTCTAACGTCTCATTTCCTGCATGACGATAACTGTTCGTTTGAAATGTAAATTTTCCGACCAGGGCGACAGATACACCGGTACATTACGAGCGGTATCTAGCAAACGTTGCATACGTTCGAAGTACATTGCGAGTTTACATCGTAAGTTACGTAAGGGAATGCCGTTAAGCTCGCGATGTAAATAGTTTATGCTGGTGATTGCGAAAGTTTATGCAATCCGCGTGGTTCAGATGTGGAATAATTGAGTCCCCAAAATGTTCGAAGCGCTGTTAACGGTCTAATGTTTTGGAGGGCATTTATGGTGAATGTGAAACTATAGGAACATCAACTGCGATTTACAGACTATTTACGTATGTTAATTGTACGTGAATGTGGAAGAGCGGTCGCTTCGTTATATTTTGCAGTTGAAGTAAAATTTTGTCGTTTAGAGGATCAAATCAAGTCTGGAATTTAACTGGTGGATCTAAATTATCATGCTACATTCATGTAAAATAGGAGAGCGCGCCAAGAGACATCTCACGGTGCGAACGTAAAGTACGTTCCATTTTGTATGTGGGGCTGGAGATGCATAATATTTGTGTAAGCACACAATTATTATCTCTAAACTACAGTAGTTTTAAATTCAGCCGTCATTTGCCTCGAAATAAAACTACAAAGCGCAACTTCCCGTACGAATTTGAATTTGGAAAAAAAATTCAGTATAATGACCCTTGTCAAGTAACATGGGTTTCAGCACTGTTCTTGTAATAACCCCAAACGCTTCAATAATGACTTTAATACCTCTAATATTATTAGAGTCAGCGCCACTTGTAAATTTATTCGTATGCCATTCAATCCCACTCACGTCGCTACTTTGAAATCGTGATTGAGCGTCAAGTTTAAACACGGTTCTACTACCGATATTTTATAGGAAAATTTTACTATTCTGTCTCACGGCGTGAGAGGAAACCAATAATATTTTATTATAGTTCGTATTTCAGCAAGAATTTGGACACAGAGCCTGTCAGCTTTACAGACCACCTGGATTTTACAGAACTATGTCATTACATAACATTTACTTAACATAACTTAACATTACATAAGTGTATCGTTGATACCAACATGAATAAATAATTTATGTTTTTTTTTGAATTATGTTGTAATATTCCGGTCTTGCTATCTTGAAATAGGCCGATAATATTTTAATGATTGTTCTTCACGAATTCGAAGGATGAAAAGATTTATGCATAATACAGAAAAAAGATATCGTCAGCTTTCTTACACAGACAGAAAAAATAAAGCGACTCATCGGCATCAAGCTTCTCACGAAAAATGATCTTGATAGTAATAAGCGGAAAATATCTATACCTGAGAAGCATAATGGGCCTATGTGGTATTACGTTTGGTACTTCTGTAAACTGGTGATTTGTGACATAGGCCCTTATGCTTCTCACGTCGAGATATGTCTAGGGATCTATGACTAACAACTATGTATATCGCATTCAAGTCGTTTATCGCTAACATCCCACACTCAAACAAGTGCTTAATAACTAAGACGCTGATATTTTAAAGGAGAAATTTTATCTAGGTTACATTCGACTAGTAGGAAATTTGAAAGCTGTAATATGAAAAGTTCGATGCCAATACCGAGATTGCGCGAGTTGAAAATATCGTTTGGATATGTTTGCCTTTCATCTCAACGTAAGTTACCAATATGTACCCAAGGAAGAAATTTTATTTAGAGTCCCGAGTTGAAGATACTACTCGTATACTATACTACACTATGTAGGTACCGTTATGTTAAATGTACCTACTCCTTATAAAATTGGAGACTTGTGAAACGTAAGTGAGATAAGTTTTTTAATCCGAATGAGACAGGAGACGTCGTTCAAAGGCTCCTGGGTTCAATTCCTAGAGAGCGATAATTTAAATAATCAGTTATAGATTTTTTTGACCATCTGTGTCTGTTGTCTATCAGTGTTGTATCTGGCACTTACAACACAGGGAATCCTAATGTAGGGACATAAGTGTTTAGTGTAATTATTGTTATTTCACAAAATATTAACACGAGCAGGAAGTAACAAATTCACTAATCGCAAGCCGCAGCCGCAGATCGCACTCGCACGCTACAGCCGCGCAGCTCTAGCTAAATAAATTCCGTGCGCACGTTTTCCTCGTCCCCACGTTTTATTTGCAGCTCCCAATTGCCTCTAAGAAACTTATTTTCTACACTTTAGCCCAGTTACCGCTGAGAGCGACTTTGTCGAGAAATTAGTTATTTAAGTACGGCTACGTTTTAAATGCATTTATAGTAATATTAGATTTTGTGAACGAGTTTGTCATTGCGAAATTAAATCCGTCTGTGAAAGTATGGTCTTGTTTGTAACGAGAACATTTCGACCATCATCCGATTCGTTCCTAATATTAAATCTAAAGATGAGTTGCCTTATTACTTCTTTACAGTAATAGGTATTTGAGTCATTAATTTATCTTAAGGTAAGCATGGATAAATTTTCAAAAGTCGTTACTGAAACATTGAATCTAATCGATAGGAATAGGGATTACAAATGGATACATAAATGACACGTACCTAAGACAAAAGAAAATACATATTTCTGTTACTGAAACAATTCTGGGTCAAAATCAAACCCGAAACGCTTCACTCCGTAAGCGACAACGACCACTAGGCAACAGGGTTGCCATCACAATCAGTGCCTCATGCATACGGCGATAACATTGACACTACACCGAACAATCGGGCTAATACGTTTAGCGGCCCAATCCCGACCCCAGCGAGCCTTACGTTCCTCACCTCATGAAAATGTATCAGAAAAATCAAGTATCGTCGGCTATGTTTGGAAAGTGGGCCAATTTGGGAGATGTAGCGATTTTGTTTTACATAAAATTTGTTGTGCCCAAGGAATTTTTGACAGAAATCGAAAGTGTAAAATTTGCTATGAAAATTTCACCGAACGCTTTTCTTAGCTTCTTTTGCCTCGTTAACTGCTGTTATTTTTATTAATAAAAAACGACTCGTAGAGTCCCTATGCATAAATGAAGATTCGGACATGCTTTAGACGTATATTCCACAATCATGTAATCCAACAAGGGAGAAACAAGAAACAAGTCTCTAGCCGATATTGCATGCAATATTGTGTATGTACACAAAATCAATTTCATTAAAATGGTTCTCTTGAACTTAAATGTTTGTTTCGCCTTCAAATGTGAATAAAATCGCGTTCTCTTGTAACTTGATCTCTTACCGCCGCCATAAATATTCAGCGAGGAGAGAAGATCTCTTATTAATGAAAAAGGGTCACGAGGTATTTTAATTCAACTACGTGTTAAGGATTTTGGGTTCGCACGTGCCTCAGTAGGTGTTGGTCGGAATTTTGAGACCACTACTTCACTATACGATGAAATTAACACAAATTGTTTCCAAAAGAAAATCCCAAAAATTTCGTGTGATTTCGTTTTCATTTATTTTGGAATTGGTTGGAAAGCAGAAATTTTGTCTGGAATGAAATGTGTTGAAGACTTGAACTTTTAAATGACTTGGAATTTCAAGCAACTTTTGCCCCATTTATTAACATTGGAACTAGAACAGATCTCATTTAATAATATGCCTTACGTTTTTTTAATTTGAACGATTTTTCAGAACTTTCAATTAAATTCTATTGTGCATTACCACTTACCTCAAAGTAATACTCAAACGTGTCAGTTACTGAGGTAGTTAAATAAATCTTAGTTGTCGTGTATAAAGTTGCTCCTTAAGACGAAATACTAAGAACCCCATTACAGTCGGAGTTAGCCTCACACCACAAACAGGATTAACCAACGAAATAATTTCCTCCTCCGCCAAAGCTGCCGTATTTTAGTGTACCCGAAGTACGTATCAACACTGCCCCTGTAATTACTGAAGGCTAAGCGTTAAGACCCGAATTCCCTGTTAAACGTCCCAGAGGGATAAAACAACATACGTACATTATCACCCATTATTTCTGACCTCCCAAACGGTAACACGTCATCCGACTGTCCATACTTCCCAACAATTGCGATAGCTCGTTTTACGCTGGCACCTCATAGCGAGATCCTTGCAAAACCTTGGGACAACTAAGGTCTTACTCAAACGTGAGCATGAAGCTATCCAATTTAAATTCTAACACAATGATTTAAGATCGGTTTCCGCTCGCGAACTACGTCAAGTAAATCAATTTGAAACTTGTATCGAATTTATGCTCCAACTTCCAAAGTTTCGCTGGAATTGTTTGCATATATTTGATAATTATTAAAACGACTACTACTACGTTTTGAATACTAAGGATTCAAGTTGGAGCACGATTTAGAAATGGAATAATAAGTACTGTAAGTTTCCGTTATTCAAATTTAACATCTTTGACATAAACCGAGGTGTTGATGTTATTACCATTGTTTTAGAGTATCAATTCATTGTCTTTGAATTTCAAATAGACGTTAAGAATAAGGAGTTAATATTTGCAAGAAATTGTACTGTCTGAAATAACCCGTATGTTACCAAGGTAATGTTATTTCATCTGAAAAATATCGCAACTGAATCTTCGGCAATATTATGAGCATTGTTCAATATCTTCCCTAGCCTGCATCGTATCAGTATATCTGGATCTTCGTTATGAAGTCCGTAACTCCTATCCGTAAATCTTCATAAACTAGTTAGTAAGTATAATTTGAACTATATTGATAATTCCTGTTCCCGTCTACTGAACGCCTAAAACATTTAAATAAATTAAGTAAATTCCCAGAAATTCCAACATAAGGATAAATATAGATTTTATCATCGGGGTAAGTCGTTAGGGAAATTGTGAAATTTGAACGCTCACGTTGAATAGTTCCATGTACCGATTTTATAATTTAATGGAGCGTGGAATTAGAAGGCTTTGCTCCTAGCACCCTTTCATTTGCAGATTTTATTACGGCCAACGATTTTTCGAAGAATAGGATAGGGTGTTAAGTTTGTTTCGTTACTTCAAAAAATAGGAGCTAGAAGCAAAATATTTAAGACGTAGACACGTCTATTACTAGTAAACAATGTTTGGAACTTGCCTTGCAAATCTTTTATCATAAAAAGTTCCTTGTAATAAGAAAAAATAATAGGAAATACCATGAAATAACCTTCCAATAACCATGATACGGATCAAAACCCATCATAATATATAACCGATAGCAGCGGATGTCCACTCCCAAAACTAAACAGTAAATAAAATGACAGCACTGCACAATCTGATAAAGGGGGGTATTTGACCCGAAGGGGCCCCGGCATTCGGATTCGGGCATTGGGGCTTCGAGCATTACGGGCTGTTGGTAAGAAAATCTTTATTAATAGAGGCAGACGACAACCGAGTGCCAAGGATTTCCTGCCCCTGAGTGACAGAGACGAAATATAGAGGGTGTTCCTTGATCTCAAGGCAGATGTAACGGATTACCTCAGTTTTAGGTAAGCTTCTGCATTAAAGATGGTGCTGTGGAGATTTTGGTGTGTTTGCTCTCGGGAGTCTATTCAGACGTGGCGTGTAAAATGGAAATCTCGACGCTGAATGAAAGATTCTATTGTTGAGACTCAAAAATGTTTCGAGGGCTTGAAGATTATTTCACTCTCGGATAAGCTACATACGCTTGAATCGAACAAAAGCTTTAACAAGATGGGCGAAACTATCTAACTTTGAAGTCGAATAATCAAAACTGATTTACTGATCAATTTTTCGTTTCATTTTTGAAATAATAATGTATAAGTTCAACTGGCCATAATGTTTTTTATAACGACGGCTTTAGATTTCCTCCTACTCCAGTCGTTCGCTCACTGCTGAACATCGTGATGTTCCAGACTCATTTCAGTGTTTCGTAGACCAGCTGCCGCCATTTTTCGCGGTCTGAGGCACAGTGTATGGTTTCGGTCACAGTGACGTTGACCTTTAGATTTACATAACACGAAATACTCGTATTAAAAAAACTTAACGCGAATCGCAAGAAAGTTTTGTTTAAAAGTAACATCGGTTATTATTTTCCACTTTGTTTGCGCTAGAACCCAAATCAAAGAATGTAATGAGAAACTCGGGGTCTATTGTATAAGCGAGATTGTAGGAAACTTATGATACGAACGACGGTTACTAACTCACCAACGTACGAGAAACGAGCGAGGGATTCACAAATTAATAGTTAAGTTTTAGTGTATAATAAGGTACCATTGTAAAGTACATTTTTTGGTTTCACTTCTATATATATGAGGATTTTCTTCGTGAAAACTAAAATATATACGTATGATACTTCGTTAGATGATAAGAAAAGAGGAGCATCAAAAATACTAAAAACTGCGCCGATATGAAGTATCATAGGATCCGTCAACATTTAAAAAGAAAACATTCAAATAGCCAGCTTTATTGTTTTTCTATTAATGCTTACTATTAAGTAGAATTGAAACGTTATAATATCTCTTCAAATATTAGCACCATGGTAAAACAAGAGCCTAAGGTAGCCCTCGACAATTTTTTTCAGTGAATTTATTAGGATCCCACACGCACTTGTGTGACTTGGAACTGTTTGTCATCAGCCATGTTACTCGACTTATTCCAGAATGTTCCGGTGAAACTTGTTTTAATTTAGATTAGTTATTTCGGTGCGGTGCTGCCCAAATTGGTGATTAAGTTTTTTATTGAGCCGTAGAAATAACGTATACCTTCAAGCCTACATATTCATGATTTTGAAGTGTCGATAAGGGTAACGGAAAGTAGGTGAGTTTTGATGGCCTTTGAAAACAAAGGAATATAGGTGACTTGACGGTAAATTCATTTGACGGTCGATTTAAAATAAGGGAAGCTTCAGTGTGTTATTAGTTTATTCCTATGGATTTTGGATAAAAAATGGACAACATAACTACATACAAACATGTAGAATTGGTAACCTCTTTTGAAGACGGTTGAAAAAGAGACATGAGACATGAGAAAAATGTTTTAATGACGAAATATATATTTTTTATCACCTCTTCTACACCAGACGGTTCATAAGATCCCTTTTAACCTCCTACTTCCAATGTCACAACAATTTGTACCATGTCTTAGACACGCTATGTCAATTGACGGATTTTTATAAGTCAAAACCATATGGTTACTCTTCATATCACCACCAGAAGATGAAACTTTATGTCTCGAATAACATTAATGGGCAGTTTTGCGTCAAATAAAATATGATACAGACGACGCGGCGGCGGTAAAAGCGTTATTGGAAAGCTTTATCTTGTTATTGTACGATTTAACGATTAAGCCACTTTCATCAGCATCGGTGAGTAGCTAGACATAGAGATGGGGAAGAGGGAGATAAAGAGAGAAAGATAGCTGGAAAATTAGTCCGATGAAAAATATAGGCAAGATACGTGCATTATGAAATGCATTTTCCAAATCTATGTGATCCCCTATGATATAAAGTTCTCCAAGAAGTTGATCCATTGATTCCTTCTAAATGCACTCCCCAAGTACTTTTGCTCAATAGATAGTTTTTTCTTTACTTAAAAAATAAAGTTTAAGCTTCTAAAATTTTATATTTTTTATGATTATAAGTTGACCAAAAGTAAAGAGAGTGTTAACTCCAGCGACTATAACAAAATCACATTTTTAACTTGTAGTCAATATCTTTACATATCTTTACTAATAATAAAAAGCTGAAGGGTTTGTTTGTTTGTTTAATATTAGGAACTACTGGATTGATTTGAAAAATTATTCTGGTATGAGATAGACCATTTATCGAAGAAGGCTATAACATCAGGCTAAGATGAGCAATATAAAATAAAATATTCTAGAGATACCAACACAAAATCACAAAACCTTAAAAAAAATGAACCATCACCAAACAATAACCATTGTAACTAAACGACCATTAAGATGACATACTCAGTTTCGTGCCATCCAACATTCAGAATAGAGATCGGCTCATTATGCCGCCACGGTCTAGACAGAATAATCTGGAACATAAATCGCAAAAATAAACAATTTCGAATGCGGACAAGACTACAATATGAACGAAAGAATGGGATGACTGTGCAAAGATTGAAAACGGCGAGCTCTTGGCAATAGTAAGGTTACCAGAGGGGTAAGAATTACTTAAGATTGTTTAGAGGGGTAAGAGTTACTAAGAATTATTAACATAAAAAAGAGTTATTAACATAACATTAAATTGAAAATGAAAAAAACTCCTTTAATTTACAAGATTAATATCCTTCCCACTTCCACTCCCTACAACTTTTAAACGGCCCAACCGATTTTCGGTGCCACAGACAGATACGTTAAACTCTTGATTTAAATGATTATAAGCAATAAATTTGTTTTAACAGCTGTCAATCTTTGTCGGTTTTTTTAGTATTTTCTGTCTCGCTGAGAATAGAATTCGGTATTGAACGGCGATCTAAACTTTTCGCCATATGAATCGTCAAGTTAAAGTTACTGAAGAGTTTTTGGGTTACACATAAAGAAAGCATAGTATTTAATTTAATTCATATTTATTTAACAGGCCAGAAATTTACTTAACTGTAAATTTTACATCAGTTAATTTCTTATACACGCTCTACAGGTCGTTGACACTGCCCTAGCACTGATGTTGACACTGACACTGGCACTGGCACTGGCACTGACCCTGACACTGACACTGACCCTGACACTGACAGTGACAGTGACACTGACACTGGCACTGACAGTGACGCTTAATGGTTAAAAGCACTCAAATACAAAAATTTTGATACAAGTCAAACCTATTTAATCTAGATAACCGAAAACGTGATACTTTTTCAGTTAACCAAGTTAAGGAGTGCAAGACAAGAGCTATCGTATCGGTGAGGGATGGAAATCGAACCCCTATTAGCATAATGAAGTCGGACGCTATAAAACTCGATCCGGTACTTAGATATCGGTGTACTGGAAGAGCTGAATAGTCTGTTGCAAATACTAGTTACTGCTGTAGTTTGTGAAAAGAAGGACCACCATTCTACATCCAATCAAGACCTTGTTAAGTTATGAAGAAAACCATCGTCATAAGGACGGTTTTTTTTGCGTATTTAAAAATGTAGCTATGTATATACGAAGGTATGAATGTGAAATTCATTGCCATTACTATTCACAGATATGATTAGTCATTACGTGTCAAAAACACTTCCCTATAGAACTGTCGAACTCCGCGCTGTCAATTTCGATTAAACCATTTGCAATTCACTCAAACTAGTACTCCTTGGCATGCTTGGGGAAAGAATATTTTTTAACCGCGAGCCTCTAGTGACTTAATTCCGGCAGTTTAGATATAAGCATTTTGACGTATTTGTGTTTGTATATTTACATTCTTAACTTGATATTTAAATTTCGACGTACAGTCAGAAAGAAAAGCTTCGTCACATTTTGAAGAAAGTAAATTAACAGTAAAGAGCCAGTGAATAAGAAAAAGATAATTATATTTATTCTTATGGCTTGTAAATACTTGTTCAGTGTTACTGCTAACCGTACACAACTACAAATGTAAAAATGTCTCTAAAATGATTTCGCTATAATGATACATCACAGCAAAATACCTATTAATTACGAAAACTAATCGCGCGGCAAACTGCAGCGATGCAAATTGATTTCTATTCTTCTTCTTCTTTTGTCCACTTCTATTGTCCACTTACTCCTCGGTCAATCCGTAGTACAGCGTATACAGACACACTGTAAACTAATACATAT
>DWOX01000405.1:0-10480 GCA_018251315.1 Nastra julia | reverse complement strand
CATAAATGTTAACCGTTTCTATCGGTTAACCTCTATTTCTGTTACTATTTGAAGCGGTTAACCGAAATACTGCACACCCGATCGTATCGGTATTACGATATTTAATTCTGAACCTTATGCACACATACCCTTATTTTCAGGATTAGTATAAACCGAAACAATTCGATTAATAGAAATCTATCTGTTATGCAATATAAAGATGCCAACATGAACTTTAATATCTATCGATTCTGTTAACCGAAATAACAGATAGTTTTGGTTAACCGATATATGAATAGGTTAATACCAGACATACTGATACTTTAACCCTAACCGTCCGTTCCCTGCGGAAAACATAACGTTCTGACCAATGATAACGTTTCCCGTAATAGTGCTCGGCAATACTATACTATGTGACGCAAAAAAAGAAAAAAGAACTGACCTCACTTTTTGTTCCGAAGATGAAGTCTATTAATATTTTTTAGTTCTGTTACTTAGATCTATTCACGCCATGATATTGTTAAGGTCTAAGTACGTGGTAACGATGTCGTAAGGTTTACGTAATATAAATATCTCCTTAAATTAGTTGACTTTTTGACAGTTATCTAATTGTTAATTCGGCCATTATCTTCTTTACCAACCCACACTGCAGCAGAATAATAATTAAGGATGCTCCATTGAAATCTGAGCGATAATTTCCAGTAACCATACACACTCTAGAAGATAATCATGCTGTGCTTCAAATATCACCATACTGAGCTTTACAACTCGTTCAACTCGCCAATGAGTCTATAAATAACTATCTTCAAAGAAAAACATTGTTCAGCAATTATTGAGCCGGCACCATATAAGTTGGTACTTATAAGGCGAGCAATAAGGTCAAATGGCTTACTTGAAAGAACCTTGTGTGTTTCCTTTTGGGCCAATTCCGCAGCAACCTAGGTGTCATGGCTCTTACCTAAAGCCTCAGATCAAAAATTAATTAGACCCAACGTTCGAAATGAAATCGTCGATAGTTTCGCTCAACAAGCTATCTTTAAAGGAGCTCAAATTACGACTGAACTTTTTTATTCGGATTGTTTAAACTTTATTAAAAGGCACTGTCACAATTTATGGAGAGAATATTTTGACTGACGATCTCAAGAAAAGGGTACTTATTTGATTTGATACAAGACCATTGAAAGCCAACCGTTGACGAAGTCTTGGATTGATAAATGTTCAGTGAATAGGCTGATATTGTATCGACATTGAGGCTACGAGCTAGGTATATGCCATCTAATAAATTCGCCTTTTTGATGGGTAAAACTTCCTCACCCGGAGTCACCTGGAGTGTAACATTGTTGAAGATATGCACCACGTGCTGATTGAATGTAAACTCAAATAGTCACAGAAATAAAATACTAGACACCCATAGCTGTAATGTTGGCTAATGTAATTGCGCCTTAGCCCTATGGGGGTACCACTAGGGCACTACGCGCGGTGGCCAATGTTGTATTAAAAAATAAAAGATGAGTCCTTACCTATTACACTGAACTCATGTAACGATGTAATGTACAGAGCGACAGTATTTTACAGAGCTCTTTAAATAAAGAAAAAAAAAATATGGTCTGTGAAATATGCCATATAGCGACAAAATAAAACTGACCTCGCTTTTTCCTCTGAACGTTGATTCTATCTATACTGGTCTATGCCTAAATCGTGACAGAAGCAGCTAACAATTCTTTAAGGTCAATCAACATCTTCGACTAAATGACCATATAAGGTTCTAGTCGTAATGAAGGTTGAACAAGCTTCAATCTTTGCAAAAACAATTCAACGTAATGTGATTGTAGTTTCTATGTATCTCGACGTGAGAAGCATAAGGGCCTAAGTCACAAATCACCGGTTTAAAGAAATACCACATAGGCCATTATGCTTCTTAAGTGTAGGTATTTTGACGTAGACGATAGTATAGACGTAAAGACATCATTGCCATAAACATCTGTGGATTAGATTTAGATGAATAAAACTCGCTGTCTATCACTAATCGATTGACTCGTATCTATCGATTCGTTGTATCATATCGAGTGGAATCGTCAAACGTCGTCTAAAATTCTCGCAGTGTTAATAAACAATGTTATTATTCAGTTCTCAATAATGTCAATAACCTCTCCGCGTGGGTTACTCGTGTCTGTACAGCGCGTTTTTAATAACGATCATACAATTCTGAGATCATTTTAACACTAACCGATCGTTTTTTGCCCAATTTACAAGATGTTAAGCAGATGTAAAAGCATAAATCGGTTATCATAAACTACAGAACACATTCGAATTTTAAATATTTTTCGAAAAGAGAAACTTCTTGTCTCATCTCAGCTCCTACTGACCCAGTTACGTATAAATACTTGTTATACATGCACCGAATGTCAATAAAAAGGTTGTATAAAACCTTCATGGCGAAAGTAAAACTGAGATATTTTCACCCCGCTCGAAATATCCAATTTTACTTTTTAAACAACTTATGTAATATCGTGAAAGTTGTTTTTATAAATGGAATATAATTAAATTAAATATGAGATGCCTAAACAGTGAAGTATCGATTAATAATTGGTGATTCCTGCATACAAATGAAATCATTCGATACGACTGATACGCGATATATTGAACGGCTTCGTTCACTACATCGTTCATATCATTCGTTCACCCATTTCCAAGTTCAGGAGCTTGAGAAATGGGTCGGTCATATTTAGCTCCCCCACGGCATACATAGAATCGTCCGTGCGTTCGATGCGCGCAAGGTCGAGGCAAACGAGTGCGCGTGCGCAACACATGCAACCGATGCAAGTTCATTGATCACGTTTGCATTCGTTTTGTTCGACGGCGCCAGCTCTTACTGAATATTTAAACGTTATCCCAGACTAGTGACTACGACTAAGAAAATAAATTTTAATAGGTATTTGTAGAATATAAAATGAAAAGTCGTGCCCCAGATTGCATGGCATCGTCAAACAATTTGTTGTAAAATATTGCTATGATATGGACTCACTGAACTTCATATGATTATAATTCTATTTGTCAACAATAATTACCTGTTTAATTAATATGATCATTAAATAAAATAACTTTATCCTTAATTTCGGATGTTATCGTACCAAATATAATTGCATATTAACAGAAACGAAAGACCCGTTGTTTCCAGAACCTTCTAGGGTTCTACTTGATTTGCCCTCACTAGCTGCGCCGGCGCAATTAAAGCGGTTAGCCCTCTAAAAGGCTCTCGAGACGCCGTAAAAGGCCTAGTGGCCGCGCATGCGCGACGAATTGCCAACGGCCCATTTTTGGACGCACCAACGTAAAACCTTGGACTCGCCATCCAGATGGCTTATTCCTTAACAGCCGACGAAGTTTCTTGACTCTAAAGCCGATAGAATAATCGCTATGAGACCAAATATTCCCTAGGAGGCCTTATTTGGCATGGGTAATGGATCAGTGTTTACTGCTTAACGACACGGGTTTGTATGTTAAAGGAAATTTTTTACTTTTACAAATTGGTGCTTGAATCACAGATATGATCTTTATTGGTAGCTTTAACATAATTCCATTTGAAGTAGAAATAACATCAATACTTCAGAGTATTCAGGGTATGAAGACGTACCCACCTGCTGTTGTTTAACTATTAAGCTTTTAACCCATTTTATAACTGAAAAACATTAATGTTACTTTCAGACTACCAGGCTAGCTATCACGATCACATTCGTTCGTGGAGAGCCATGGGTGTAGTCCCGGCTAGAGGCTTGTCAGCCAGCACTTCACTTAAATCTTTCTTCTGTCTTCTTTATTGGGCCACCACATTGGAAAGCTGCATTGGAGGACGGTCCAAGGCGTCGCTGTCCGTAAGGCCACATGATCCTAGGAGCCTGGTGGTCTTTAGGTACCAACGCTACAGAACATAATGCTTTGGTAAACGCGATTGTGTGGTTTTATTTTTTATAAAAATCGTCTTTTTGCGTCAGTAAAGAGCACTGCAAAATCTTGTCCACATAACTTTCCACTGTCTCTGCTAGTGATGGGAGATCGTGATTAGTGACTTATCGCTGATCATAACTGCTCATTAGCGAGCTTTTACGTTAAAAACAAGTAAATAAAAAAAACAAATGAAGCGTAAATATAGCTTTATACGCTACTGTATCTAATTTATGTTTACGCAAACGCAAATAAGGACAAAAACAAGGAAAATATACTCAATTATGTGTTCAATTATTATTTGAGTATGGGTAGGGCTTATTGTACAGCTATTTATTATTTTGTAAAATGATTCACTCAATGTTGATTTCAAGAAATATAGTAGAACTATCCATGTCTTTGGAGGTGTACCTACTAGTATATACCGAGGCTTTACCGTGAACTGTAATATTGTAATACTTATTGGTTACATCAGGACGGCTAAATAATTGTAACAAAAAATAATTCTATTTTTTATTCTTGACAGGTACAACGATGCGAGAGATAACGTCGAGCGTCGATATAAAGCAGTGGATCTAAAACAAGACGTATCAACTCGCTGAACGAGACGAGTCATTTACTTGAATTATAATTTTTGTTTAATAAAATCCTAGTTACCTGCGAAAATCTCGAGCATTTGACTTGATACCAAGAAAATATCCTACTAACGAGGTGTAAAAGTAAAATTTCAAGAACATTTTTTTCCAAGACGGAGCATCTGACGGAAGGAAGGAAAGGAAGTAGATAATGGCATTTGTGCCAAGGCAAGCCAACACGTGGCCACAGCTGTTCTTCCGTATATGTGCATGGTTTAATCTTACAACGCCTTGAGAGTTGGCAATGTTGGCAGTTGCCACTTAAGTATGCAAAGGTTTATGGAATTTAGAACCCCGTTTCGGAGCAGTGGCATTGGGGCGGGACGATTTTAAACTTAAGGAAGTTTTTTGTATTATTGGAGGCCAACGTATTTCGTTCTTATAAGTCAATTCAGTACGTATCTTGCACGAAGGATTTTGTTTTAAACAAAATCATAGTATGTTTTAATGATAGATACCTAGTGTTTTTCTTTAATACCTTACTGAAGATAATTGTACCAATTATTTATCGTACATTATTTGTTGATCAATCTTTCAGTTGAATCGAAATTTTGATGTGATCTAGAAATGTAGAATGCAGTTCTTTAACAGTTAGATTTACAAAAAAGGCGTAGTTGTTTTAGGGTGAAATCTCAAGCACCCTTTCCCAATACTTGAGCGAACAAAGCGTTTGACACGCGCCTTAATCATCTGTACTATGCACTGTACAAATTATGTACATTTCCACAATAGATTGTACGTCTAAATTTGTCAACAGTCATCGCCTACGTGCCTATCTAATCATCCTAATATGTAAGCAAACATTAGAGGACCGCGTCTGCCTCATTACGTCGAACACTTGGACATTTGACGTGGGTTTAATGTTTTAAAAATAAACAAGACTATCGTGGTAAATCCCTAATGTAATTATATTGTTGGAAAACCGACCAAATGTGTGTCTAGCCACGCCTATTGTAGCAATTCGTAATTGGAATAACGACTGCGAAAGATTCTTCCAAAAATTTACTTTTTAAATTGATATTTTACTTACCGGACTAACTGACTTGTAAAAACCACAATTTTAAGCTGTGGCGATCCTATACCATTATAGTCTATGGATATATTTGATGCACAAAAAGGCGCGAATTACAACATGGCTGTTCAATTTAAATTCACACCGCAAAAAGTTACTTTTGGCTAACGAAATAACGGATGTTAACTGTTGGAAGTTGAGTGTTTCGACGCTCGGACTTTTGCGGCAATGCACGTGGACAGTTAGTTTCTACAGTTACTGATGGTTATCGTTCGGTTTACCTAGTCTACACTCCACAGTTATGTTTTCAAAGCATTATAAACAAGTTCCGGAATCAATTGATTCCTGGTTTGTAAGAAATGAGCTAAATCGGTACCTATTTACAATTACGTTCAATAAGAAACGTCAGAATAGGTAGTAACTTATTGCAATGTCCAACAGTTTCATCAAATTCGAATACGAGGCATCATCGAAAACCATATTATTCTATTTCAAGCTCACATTGTTATCGTTATCGTTCCTGTGTGTCAAATACGAACAACAAGATAACAGGAAAATAAAATAGGGGAACAATATAATTTGTAAATCCAAATAATTTTGAAGTATCTACAAACCTTAAATTACTGCAAGATTTCTGTGTTAAAATCTATTGTCAGCGAAGTAAAGATTTACCTGGTAAACAAATTAAGTAGATAACTTCTTAATCGAACTTGTTTAAAATATACGTCGTTACGTACGTAGGCCATGACGTGATTCGAGTGAGCTAACAGCCTAAAGTAACGATCAGTCGATCACGTTTTGGAATGCCGCTGGCGACGCGAGTTTCCAGATAACCTTGAACAAAGTCAAGCGAGGCGGTTGAGTTTGAAATTCATACGTTACAAGTCACATCACACGTCAGTGAACAATCTGCACATCAGGGATTACATCATCAGGTGCGGCCGTCTCGGCAGCAGTGCGGTGTAACGCAAATAAAAGTATCACCTATCAAATGATAAAGACCATCATTAATTTAGTATCATAGTTTACAGCTTTACCAACATTAAACATCTACATATCACGCAGTGATATCAATATCGCTTTACAGGAGAAAAAAATGACACATTTAACACATAATTATCGATAGGGACAGGGTTATAGACAATAAAATAATGGTCGTTAAGTTAATTAATTAAGGTAGAGTAGACGATAGAGGATGGAAAGATGTATTTAGTAAACCGCATACGTAAAAGAATGTCTTTCAAAGTTTTATAGTAGATGAAATATGTTTGATAAATTTTCATCGGATGGTGCTGAGGAAAATTTGAATAGTAAAAGGACAGAATAAAACTCACAAAGTCTGGCTCATCCAAGAATTAAGGTTATAAAATTCCTTTAGGTGGAATAAATCCATTTGGAAGTTTCTCTTGAACTTCATCTTGCTATGCAGATACATCTATTTAGCTTTCTAAACTGTATGGTAAAAAATAAAATACAGAATGATATAAAATGGAATTTGCTCACAGAAATGTAAGTTATATTTGCAAGTGCTCAACTTTATCAGTATATCTGACGAATGACGGCTATGCAACACTATTGTTAACATCAAGTAATATCTGATATTGTGTTGACTTTTTGTCGTATGTCGATGCGTGGTTTCTATTCCAATTATGTGAAGTCGACCACGCTATTCACGCAACTTGTCATTAATATTTTTTGCACGCCCACTAACCCAGTTTAACGTGCTTTAAAATTGTTTACTGTCTCAAATATTTGTGATGTGAGTTTCTAATTTTGCTTTGCAATGAATTATCATCCTCCAAATAAGGTAGATGTACAGAAGAAGTAGATAAGGTACCTATCATTGTTTCTTACACACAGTTTATATGGAAATTTTAGCAGCTTTATTCTGTAGTTGCAAAATATATTGCTATTCGTTATATTACACTACAGTTATCAATATAGGATTTGTAGACTGTGCCATTGGGAAATATCCGGCCGAATATATCGCGATGTTTTACTTCATTCAACTAACTCAAGAAAGTAAAAGAAAAATTGTTCAAATTCGTGTAAAAAAATGATTTGAAGATGCTTAGTTAGCTAATTTAAAACTATCTCTGCTTTCTTACAAGTTCACGGGAAATAGCTCACACGCCTGTAGAAAAGTGCGTGAGTGTTCCACCTGTAGCATTTTTTGTTAAGATTGTTAAATCGTGTAAACAATGATAAGTTAAGTTGATCGGTGCGCGAGCGATCCCGCGGCTCTCAACGACTGCGAGAAAGTGACATGAATGTGTTTGAATAGAGAAATTACTGTCTACATCTGCTGAGAACTCCTAAGAAAGCAACTGTTTGCAATTTTTAAACACCTGAATTGTTTTTTGCCACGTGGCATGAGGAGTATGTGATGAAGTTGACGACGCGTTGAGTTTTGCAGTGTGATTTATTGATCTCTAAATAAGTCGATAGAAAAGTTTGTATTTAACATTGTTAGTTGATCTTTTTTATAGTGTAGAATTTACAGTATGGTTATAAACTTTATTACGCCAAATTATTAACTTACACGTATAGGTATCTATTTTAAATTTGATTTAAATATATTGTGTTCATTATGTAATGAAAATGAAATCGTTTGCATAAAAAATAATTCTTAATAGAAATCATGAGTAGGTACACTACAGACACTTTGACACGATCGGAAGTTGACATCGTAAAGTTAAATGTAAATTCTTCACGGTCACGATTGCGACATCGAGGTTGCTGATAAAGAAAAAATGTAAACAAACTTTCCCAGTCGTTCATCACAATTTGCCTAATATTACATTCAAGTTGACACATTCTTGAATTTTAACTAGGCAGTTAGGTACTTTATTTCATAAGAAACCATCACGAAACTCTTCATTTGAAAGCGCGTTATATATTGCTGTCTAATTTTAATTCCAAATTTACCCACTTGTTAGATGGTAACGAATATAAATTAATAAACTTGTTAGGAGTTTCAATCATTACATGCTTTGTAATAGGAACAGATCGCAACAGAACATTAATGACTGATTGTTAGAAGCAGAGCCTGGAAAGAAATATTGTCTCGTCAGTGTTATCTAGTCAAACCTTTAAGTACCAAAGTCCCAATCATGTTGTAACTTCATGAAATACGAGCCTGTGAAACTAACCGGTTAAATGACCCGGTTCTAAATTTGAAAAAAAGCTATCTAAATAATTAGTAAGTCTATTTAAATATTGAGAGCACGCCAAATGAGTTAAAATGGTGAATGACTCCGGTCATAAACTTGAAAAGCATCCGCACATTACGGAAGCCATTCGTAATCATTCATTCACAGACGAGTCGATACTTAGTTAATGGCCAAAAATATCGATACGGTTGGTGCGTTCCCACGCCCTTTTTCATCTCAACAATGAAGCTCCTGGGTGTGGTAGTTTCTGGTAGAATACCAAACCATATAAGGCGCGAATGCGACAATCGCCAGAGCGGATAAGAACGCACGGTCCGATGCGCTCGGGAAGTCAGGAAACTAGCTTGTCCATTTCTAAGCGTCATCTAGAGATGAGACGCTATTAGATAAACCTAACGGAATCATTCTAATTTAATAAATTCTTTTTAGCAACTCTCACCAGCTATGCGAATGCAAGACGCGGTAGAGAGCGGTGTAACGGGCTCCGTTCGCGTTAATTAAGACATTTTTAATTGTATAGCACATATCCAACAGAGGTGAATGATATTTGAAATGATACACTGATCTCCATTTGTAATACTCACTAAAATGTATTTACATAATTATAACAGTAAAAAACACGAGTAGCCGTTACATACAAATATTTTAAGTTTTACAACTTTTATACGATGTGTTCAGGCAGATTCCTCCTCCTATAGGGATAAAGGTCTTACTGCACTGGAGTTGGGATGACGCTAGGTGCAAGAAGAAAGTCAGGATAGACTTTACATGCCAGGACATCTTATACAAGCTCCTTCAGGCGGCGCAATCGATGGCGGATTAAAAATACCTCATTGTAAGCCTTCAACATAAGTACATGGATATATAACCTTCTATCTGTACCTTAATTACACCACAATAAACAGCCATCTGCCAACACAAAACACCATTATGGCGAGCTTTAGTGGCGCGTTCTCGTTATCCATAAAAAGTAAACTTATCTCCTTGCAAACCTTGTTCGGTCGGCCACCGCCTCGCTGCACTTTATAACCATAATAGTACAGTGTGTCGCGTAAGTAATATGTCTAGATTAGTAGCATAATTTGAGCCGGTCCTTATGTAGCTGGTTTCAAAATACTGAAGCCATAAAAAGTAAAAATACAACGTAAAGAATAGTGACGCTCGTTTATTCTGAACCGAATGATAGCAGAGAAACCCGTTGATCCCATTTGTGGCTGGTGGAGTATACTAGACCTGCAGATTGAACAAGTTCCTGCATAAAACCTTGCAAAGTTTGTTACGTTTAATTTTTGATTCTTCGACGTTGAGACGAAAGTACAAAATTTCGTGTGAGTGATGAATAAATGATAATCGTTTTTTTTAAACTCCGAGTAGGTTTAGTTTAAATCTTATACTCGTACATACAGCCAGTATACAATACATAAAAGACGACTGATCAACGCCATCTATTGACAGCGATAGCAAAGCAACAGGTTTCCGACTTGCGACACAAATAGCACTGATGTGGTGACTCACGATTTGTAATAGCGACATCTAGTATGAGGAATATTGAGACAAGTATCTAATAGCAATGGTCATTACTTTGAAGACCACCACGAATATTCCTATTAAAATTATTTTTAAAAGACAATTATATTCAGCATATTTGTAGTTGTACTTGTAAAAGAAAAATTAGGCACAATTAAAAGAAGACATCATTGAATTTGAAGTCAACTTTAAAAATACAATAAAGATTTATA
>DWOX01000404.1:0-10481 GCA_018251315.1 Nastra julia | reverse complement strand
GAGCCCCCAAACGGCGTGGCGCCCCTGCTGGATTTCCCGCGGGGGCGCATGCGACCGGTAACTTTCCTTGGCGAGGGCCCTCATGGGAATGTAAGTAGACATTTGAGTACCCCGTATTATTAATAAGCATCACTAAAAAATTCATGAGATTTGATTTAATTTTCTTCGGTACATAGCATAGAGTTTAGCATCCTTATTCAGTAAGAGAATGTAGTTGCAGACACCCTTATTCGTTCAAGGATCATGTACTTATCTTTCAGCATATACGAACACTGGATTGATAAGCATAAATTGGTCTAGGCAATAAATATTATCCACTTCATGCATGCAGTCTCTTTTGCACTTTGTGCTCATAAAATAATATATATAAGACTCGGGGGAAAATTTATTCCTGAGCAGAAAACCGTCGTTCAGACGATTATAATTAGTACATTTTTTAATCAAGAGGTTGATGAGTAATATAAACCACAAATAAAACCAAATACCAATAGATCTCTATTGATTTATTCAATTGTAGAAAGCAATGATATTTTCATGTCTAGCCATTTCTTCATCGTCGGAGCGGTTCGGTTTTTCTGCCGGCTTTTGAAGCACATTCATGCTGTTTATAGCTGGTGTTGCATCGGTTGTTGCAAGACCTTCCACCTCATTAAGAGTAGACTTCGGAGCCTTTGTCAAATTTAGTTTTTCAGCAAGTTCCTCGACACTGTTAATTTTATTTGTATCCATTTTATGAAATGATTCACGGACTTGCTCTACTTTGTCATCGGAAATCAATTGAGCTGAGACAGAAATAATTATATTAAATAATACGCTCTTAGAAATATATACGTTGTTGGCTCCAGTTGGGTTAAATAAGCTACGATATTTTTACAATGCGCATTGACTTATTGTAAGTAAAAAGTACAGAGGTACAAAATTATACAATTCTCACCGTCTTTCATGAACTCGACGATCTTATCTATAGGAATTTTTTGCTTGAGGTTCCGAAAAATCTGGTCCATTTTATCTCGTCCATTAAATTCTTAATTTTGCATGATGTTCAATATTTTTGTACGTTTTCATTTCATTTGAGATGCCATTTTACTGAAGATTGGAAAATGTCAGTTTTTATCTTTTCACTTACATTATATTTTCTTCTTTTTTCTTGTATCCCAGGTAAAAATTGCCAGTTACTTTTAATTAAAAAGCTGTAGGTAAAAATAAAGCATCTGTTCAAACAATACTCTTTTAAAATAATATATCTCGACGTAAGCAGCTTAAGGGCCTACGTATCAAATACCAGGTTTACAGAAGAACCAAAAGAAATACCACATAGGCCCTTATGCTTCTCAGGTATAGATATATTTAGCGAATTCCATTTATTTTGTAGATTTACTTATTCACTTTGTATTAAGAATTAACGGTCAACTCATAACTGACCCCACCTGAAGTACAAAGAGCTGTTGCATAAATGATGAGTGGATTTTACGTCAGCGTCCGCTCCGTAGCCGGGGGGATTGCCGCCAAGCATCACTTTCTGTTCACTTCAAAAGGAAATTCAGTATCGTTGTTTTGTTTGATGGATATAAAAAAGATCATTATGTTTATTCTTTTAGAAGATATTAAATAACATTTCGTTTGATTAGAATAGGTACGTTCATAACTTTTTTCGCACTAAACAAATTTAAATATGCTTGTAATTTAGATATTGACTTTAAATTTTTTAAAAGCTTACAAATTATTTGCAGATAAAATGTTTATGAGTGTAAGAAACATTATTATCAAAATTATGAACAGAACAACATGCGAGTAACGCCCATTTTCTATCATAATTCATATTTTTCCTAAATTAAGCTATGTGTGAAATAAAATATTGCCTCTCCAAAGCCGCATTGTTCTAAATTAAATTGCCATAAACACAAATCGCTTTACACTGAACGTTCGTTATCGACGTACGAGGTTTACGCATGAAATATTAATTGAAAGTAAAGAACAGCAGTTTACAATTTAATATAATCATCGTTGAAACTGATGAAGTTTAGATGACCAGCTACGTTATCTTTCCAGTAAATATCTATTATTTCCTGGTTCACATTACACTGTAACAAAATAGAATGTCTAAAAAATCCTTCATAGAACGAATAATAGGAATCAGTATATAAAGTAAAATATTTTTTAAACGACACTCCCGCTGTTCCTAATAAGGAAACGTAAAATTTAGTTACATTATCATTAAATATTACGATGTAACTTATTCATAAAGAGGTCATAATTTATTCCGTCAGATTGAGTTAGCAAGCGCATTAGCCGAGTGCAAGGAAGATGCACACATACACCATTGAGACCATTAGGGAAGCTCTCAGCAAGGGGGGTTTCACTTGATGTTTTCCTTTACCAAGAAGTTTCCTTACAACAGCTATTTTCACGCGGTATTTTACGTAACTTCTAAAGCTGAAAGCAGATGGGTTGCGCTCATGGAACGAAAACACTCAGTGGGTACCCAGTGCACAGGTGCGGCCGCAGTGTATTAACGTTGTCTAACTCAAAAACGTACCTAGTAGATCTTCTAGATTAGAAAACATTTCGTGATATTTATTATCATTTTATACCATGGAGCAATGATTATCTCAACTCTTTTCTATTTTAGCGGACTAATAATCAAACATTATAACTTTAATTGCTTGATAGATACGTTAAAGTTGTAAAAGTATGTCCTAACTTATTAATATTCGCGCCCATGATCCCTGATACGGACTAAAAGATACTGTGTTAGAGTTCACTACTGCCGCCAACGTATTAGACTTTAGCCTTTACTTTATCAGTTTGTATTCATTGATTGATTGTGACGATGACCACCGGAAGATGAAATTATGGTTAAGTTTGTCCATCTATTGCAAGCTACAGAAATAGAGTCAGCAGTTAGCAATCAGAATTATTTATAATCAGATTAACTGAGAAAATTGATCTTCGCACTTTAGATTGTTCTCTAGTAATATCGGATCTAATATAATCATTGCAATAAATCCATAGATTAAATTCATTCAAGGTAAAAAAATAAAAATTCGTATCTAAAATTATCTCCTGACCAATTAACATTATAGAATAATGACAATTTGTCCCAACATGATCACATTTTTAACCGTATTCTGCATTCATCATGATACTCATCACTTAGGTTTTATTATATAACAGTTCAGGGGTCATACGATCTGTATTTAAACTAAGACCGAGTTATCCCTTCCCCTGATCTATTTCAGTACTCTTATCTTATATCGCTTTCCTCGCTCCTCTACCAAACTACAGCTCCGCAAATTTCCGCAAGACTGCAACTTCACAGTAAGAGTCCATGCGGCCCAGCTGACTTCAAAGGGTCTCCGCTGATGAGATAAGATTACACCCGCCCAGTCTGTCGTGAAACAAGATGCTTTAAGCAACCGAGTCTATCGATAAGAAGGGTGTTGTGTGCTGTGTTTAACACATTATTTTCGTGTCACTGTAATAGGATACAATACGACAATGCTAGCTAGACCAGAGAAACACAAGGGCCTATGTGGTATTTCGTTTAGTACTTCCGTAAACCGATGATTTGTGACTTAGGCCCTTATGCTTCTCACGTCGAGAATGTATGAGTAACATGGATATGCATAACTGCTAAGTAACACAAATAGAAACAAAGAAAGCGATCAATTTGACCGTTTAAATAATACACGTATGAACTAGCTTTAATTCATACTCGAAAGCCTTTTAGCAGGTGTGTACAGTCAATCAAACAATCATCGAGGTCGTTGACAATAACCCACGTATGGTTGTTGGTTACGGTTAGTATTGAGATTTTTCTAACCACAACAGTAAACTCTTGCTTTTGATACTCTCAGTTTAAGAAAAACACGTTATATAAGTATAGTAATTTATCCTAAGCATCTAATTCAAATCTATACACGTAATACATATGTAGTTAATACCTACACGTACAAGAACTGCAGTAAGAATTTAAGATTACTAAGTACTCTCTTACATACGTCTCGTACGTAAGTGACTGAAATTAGAGAATTAAATAAAATAGCAACGGAGACGGATGTGTTGCGCTCCAAGACTCACAGAGAAACATATTAGATTGCACGTGTGACACCTGCAAAACCACTTTATATCTCTCTCGAAATACTTACCTTCGTAATAAGTAAATTTCTTACTGCTCAGACAATATTCTCTGAAGTGTTAATATGGCACAATTTAGAATGTAACTTGAATTTCTATAACCGTATAACTGAGCTTGCCTTTGAGACGTTTTGCTATAACTTTATAAGACAAACGATTTTCTACATATGTAGTTACAAATGATAAGTTCTGTTGTGTGTTAGTGTCGATGATGCCAACAAATACAATTAATTATTCAAAATCATCTAAACATGTATTTATCAATAACACTCTTATGCACGTGCATAAAAAATGTTGTTTTAATCTACCCCCATTTTATCCCCAACAAACTTCAGCTTAAATCAGGATTAAATTGTACGCAATACTCTGTTATCCACATTGGCGACATTTTAAATTTTAAGTTAATAGTCATTCCAGAAAGCCTACGAAGAAGTATTAAAGTAACCATAAGCACGTGATATGTAATTTTGTAATAAAATTCAATTAAAAAGTGCGTCTTGTGAGGAACCGATTCAACGATCACTTATTTAAAACGTCAACGTTTCTAAGAACAGCTAAGAGCAACACGATTCACGATAACAATTACATGAAAATGCAAAAGCTGCATTAATTCGCTTGTTTTTGTATCGTCATTTCAAACCGATCTGGAATACAGAATTTGCGTTGCGACGACAATTGGTATATTCAGCAAAACATAGGCAATGAGCCGGTATGCACTCATGACAACAAAACAATAATTTAATCAACTAATGAGAACGAGAATCATTGTTTGAAATTACTCGAAATATGGTTTATATTCTC
This sequence comes from Nastra julia, assembly GCA_018251315.1. NCBI lineage: Eukaryota > Metazoa > Arthropoda > Insecta > Lepidoptera > Hesperiidae > Nastra > Nastra julia. Next base: position 5,543 of record DWOX01000404.1, on the reverse strand, counting down.
CCGTTAATTACGATTGTTTCAGGTCTATTAAATAAACATCATTATTGTGAGCTCTATTATTGTAGGATCTATTAATATTAATGCTTAATTGAACACTATTCGATTGTTTCTACTTATTGCTTCGCACCCTATTTGTGTCAAATCGCCTAAATATTTAGGCTATTCAAATTATTGTCCAGTTAAGCAGTTTCCTTGAGCGCTTCTATGATTAAGAGGGCTCATGAGATCTGCTTTGATAATGAAACGGGAAATTCGTCTCGCGTATACGAAAATATCTTAGTCAAAGTCAAAGACATATTTGACACGATGAAAAGAACCCTAAAAAAATGAAGAAGAAATGGCGCCATTAAGCGAGCGAGGAAATCTACTTTTACCCTAGTAAGCTCTTACGTGTATGAACTATATATTCACATTAATAATTATTATTATTACAGTTCATTTACGTCATGTTTTTCGTTAATCACTTAAAAGTAAATTACTCTTTTAACGTGAATTTAAGTGGCTTCATATTGACTCCAGACTTATTCTCTTTAACTTACCCGATTACTACTTATTCAAGGGTCGTGTCGTACTCATTTATTTAAAACAATTCTAACGCTGATTCCTCTTTAAATATATTAAATTCCCGTGAAAGTGTTAGGTGATTATCTTACTATTTTAATCACTGTTGCGATTTGTTCCCCTACATAAAACAACTACAGACGCTCTTAAAGTTAAGTGGCGCTTGGCTAAGCATCTGTTTGAATGTAGTTCCGACGATAACGCTCCCTGATCGGGTAAAGTGTGAGAAAACGAAAAGAAACCGAAGGGCTCTTCTATTTCAGTTTACTTCCTTTCTTATATTGCCGCCATTAGAACTTCTTAACTCGGGTTGAGAGAGAGCGCTACCTGCAATTTTCTACTGTATAATTCTGTAAAGTTTCAATTTCATTGCTGGAATTACTAGTGAGGAGATAAATCGCAAATACTTTGTCGCAAGTGAACAGTAGATAGTTTTAATGTTAAAGATCATTTATTACAGGAAATCGTTCGAACATTTATTTGTAACTATTATATTATTGCACTTTGGGCTATTAAATGGTTGCTATAGATGAAAAAATTAGGTACTTGTTAAAAATATGACTACTAGGTATATAAATAAATATGACAATTTGTTCATTATTATGATAAAATACTTATAAGTGGGGTTGTCGCGTTTGATACATTTTATAACTTCACCGCAAAATATTCCAAACATAAATTTCTAATTCGGTGAATTTCGTTTTATACCATATCAAACAAATATTAAGGTGGTTCCGGGTAATGCTAAAATAACTCGTAGCCCGCGGATGTCTGCATAACTGTGAGTGTAACAATCCGGAATCAAATTAAAAAGGTTAGTAGGCAGAGCGAGGGGAGCATCAAACGAAAAATATAGACAATTCAAAAATGAACGAAGGGTATTAAGAAACAGTAAACCTCGTCATATTACAATGTAATTAACTAAATTCGAACTATGGATACTTACGCTGACACAATATTGCATGTGCTCAGTAATCGAAATACATATAAACTGGTAGGTGTCAAACATAATCCTTCATACATATATGTATGTTATAATATTTTTTGTTGAAACAATTGACTAAATCACTTTCAAAAGTGGTTACGAGTATAATGTAATATTATCATTGAAACGCGCGATGTGGACTGCAGTTAAAAAAATAATAACATAAAGGTAAATATAACAGAAACAATCATTTAAATATATTGCAAAAGGGTCTGGCATGTCTGCTACTGATTTAAGAAAAGTATGGAATAAACGTCGCAAGCTATTAAGACAGGGTATTGCAGGGAGGTGTGGGCGGCAGTGAGGAGAGTTTGGGGGAAGCAGATTGCATTTTCTTGCTAAGGCCAGTAATCAATTTTTATGAGTATTTTTGTAGACCAGCGCTCGGCAACCCCTGCGCGCAGTAATGTGCAAACTGGTCCGAAAATTGGCAAACTAGTATTACCGCAAAAATTGCCACCTACGAGTTTAATCCACTGAAATCCAATTAGCATAGACCAATCATATTTTATACTATACTCGTAGATAAATATACTCGTAGATAAATTACGTCCCGAATAAACAACCGAAAAAAGTGTTCTACATTGCCTGCGTCATTATCATCTTAATGGTAATTCTATTTGTCATGACTGTACTCTATTAATACAATATCATTAGTATCGGCTAATTATTTTTTCTGCTACTTGTATAGAATAATCCGTCTAAATGAATGAACCTCCGAACAAAACGTATACGTACATAGGTTGTTGCTTCTGTGATGTACTACAAGTTTCTTGTTTGCGCAGGAAATTACTTTAAAATTCAAACTTCAAGACGAATTCAATTTTGCGTGCTTCACAATGCAGTTTAAATACTCTTTCCATGACTCGTTTCGGCTACGTATTGTAAAGGGAATTCGGTGCAATGCTGATAAAGTTTTCAATGCGAAATATTCACGAACAATGATAATGTTATTTTGTTATGTTAAAAGCAATGTAAGGATTATTATAGCAATTCTACAGTGCTTTTAATATAGTACCTATACCAAACTAGGTACCTACCAAATTTTTGTTGATTATAACCAATCTTGTATATTTGGGTATGTACATATTATGTTAATATACCTAATCCTTACAATAAATGTTTTGAAAAACTTTGCAATTTGCAAAACACGGGTATAATTACCTACCTTGTAACCTTTGAAACAGGCTTTTACGGGAAATGGTACGATATTTTCAATAATATAAGGGTAGAACGAGTCACTATCAATAATTAAAAACTTTGGTCATCATGGGTCAATGGCGGTTATTAAAAAGCAAGGGCTTTACGGTTTCATAGTTTTTTACCCTGCAGCGGATTTCGCCATACAGCCCGCTTAATTTGGATGTAAAAGGTTTTTTAAATTAAAACAACAAAAGCTTTTATTTGATAATTTGTTTTTAGTAACTTATGGATAGCGTAAAATGAACAATAATTTTACATGATAATTTTGTTCAAGTAACTCCATGTATTCTACTTTAAGTAAAAGATTAAAGGTATCAAAAGATATCCATACCACACCGCGTAAAGTGAGCAGAAACTTTTGTATAACTTTTCATTGCAGCAGCTCATCCTCAAGTGCTGTGGATTTACATCTTGGTCCTTTGTTGATTTTCAATTAATTTTGTAACAACACTGTGCTTCTTGTTAAAACTCCAATGTACGTAGGTACTCGTAATGTAGAGTAGGTACCAATAAGAAAAGATTTTTTTTTGAAACCATTAATGGGTTTCTTAATTTTTACTTTATCGAGTTCTCATTAAACAAGCCTGTAATATAAAAAGCGTGGTGACAGTACTTATGACGTTAAGAAAATTTTCGATTTTTTGCTCCTTTATTTGATTCTAAAGTACGTCAAAAGCAGATATTGTGCATTTGACATTAGTTTTCACTTCTGCGACAACGAACTAAAGTTCACCCGTAGCAGTGCTTAACCACAGAACTGTTATTAAGTTGTAACATAAAAGAAAAGAAAAAGCGTTATTTGTTTCTTCTAAGAAAGTAAGAAAACAATTGCCTTCGTCTTAAAGTAATTACGGTTTTCCAGAAAATTTAATCATTAAATTTTAATGTTACCTCATTTGATTAAATTCTACGCAGCCATTCCGAGAAAATAGATATTAATTTCGTCCCAAATTTAAATTATTGAATACGTGTAATCTGAACTTGAGCAATAAGTCTCATTAAGCTCCTTATACAATATTTCATAAGCTGATTTAATTTTATTCTTTTATGCCTACTTCACCGTATTCAGCTTGTGCAAAGTCTATTGCCATCCCTTCTACAATACCTCTAAACGTTATGAATAAAACTGCGTTTTCATACGAATTCAAATCCGTCGTTAGATACGTCGATTTTCCACAAAAGGAATATTGGATGTATTCGCATTACCATATACGAGTATTCCATTTTCTTTATTATTAAGGGTTCATATTACCTAAGTGGGATACCTAGTGGAAAACATTTGGTAGGGTTATCGTTCAATACACTTAATTATTATTGGAAGTCACGCATCAGAATGTTTTTTCATATAAAAATAATAAAATTCCTACCGCACTGGCCTGTAAATAAATATTTGATTGTTTTCGGTAAATTTATTACCTACTAGCAAACTAACAAAACCGAGAAGACTTGCCCTAATACATAATGCCTACTAATAATTCTCCACCGAAACACCTATAGAATACTTAATATGATTAATGTTAAATTATTCAGACGGTGCGTGCAGGTTTAAAAGCTTAATGTGGGAATAATATTACAGGGCTGCGTGTTTGGAAGGAATTGTGAACAATACACAGTGTAATGATAATGAAGCAAAAACAACCACTCATGACCAGTTTTTCTGTCTTCAACCTTTTTTTGTTGTACTCTCTTCAAATAAATATTTATTACAAACGAGCAATCCTTCAATGAAAATTCCCGCAATAACAAGTATGCCCCTAGTCTCTTTAAATCTCGTTAACTGACTGCTTTCTATTTGAAAATAAATAATTATATATTTTTTTTACTAATTAAAAGCCCTTTTGAGCTAAATCTATCAAAATCATCAGTCCAAATATTTTGCTCATTCGACCAAAATATCGATATCGAGTATTAGAAGTGTTAAATGGATATCTGTAACAAGGTCTTATAAGTTTCGGCAAGTCACAAGACCAGCAGCGGCCGCTGGTCATGTGCTCATTCCATAGGCAACGTTGTTGTATTTCTGTATGCACTAATATTAGAGTTTTTAGTTCCTTGGACACTTGCCAGCGTTTAACGGTCACGTGAAGCGTTTAATTTACAAAATTGTGGTTATTTATATGCGAAGAAAAATATCGCCATTCGTTATAAGAGGGTGGATGTTTTGTTGATATATAAATAGAGTTATCAATCCTAGAAAAACAGTGGAATTTTTTTCGGCTAAGCCAGGAGAACGAAGGGTTAGATTTTCAGCTATCACTTGCATAATAAATAAATATTTAATTATAGCGCTTACAAATTAATAATTAATCAGAGCCTTCTATGTTGATGTGTATTAGCACTGAATTTCGTGAGAAGTAGACGCCCAAATATTTGCTGTCTTGTGTCAAAGTCATTTGTTTCGCGTCGTAGCTAGATTGACAAAGAGGTGGAACAAATGAGTTGACGGGTAAACACTAGGGAGATTCCACAGAACTTCGCTACAACTGAAAAATACCCTTTGCACACGATTGTCAATGCGCTGATGAAGTGTGTTTGTATCGACCTACGACTATAGTCGAACTTTTAATTCGATTCCAGATTTGACAATTTCAGTGTTGCAACGTTATCACAAGTATTAAATAGTGACGTTACGAAATTATTCGATACGGAAATTAAATATTTCCGAATTGATTCCATTCGTTTATAGTAGTATCTAAACAACTACCAGTTTTTTTTTTATTTGAAGACCGGGATAATGAAACTATCTATCTATGCTCTTTTATTATTAGTTAAAAACCGATTATATAGTGTTCAA
>DWOX01000403.1:0-10481 GCA_018251315.1 Nastra julia | reverse complement strand
GGATTGCAAAGACTATATTTTAGACTTCCAAATCCATATTATTTTTTTAAGTACTTATGTTTTATAGTATTCGCTAAATAGTGGAATATTTTTAAGTTACCGAACTCTCAGGCTGAAAATGTTTTTTTTTTCTTGTGGTTGAATTATATTTAAAGGGTAAAAAAAAACAAGTTTATCTAAAACTACTTTTAAACATACTAGTGCTTTCGCAAATTTGAATTTCGCCACATGATGGGTTGGAAGAGAAAGCAGTAATAATAATGCCCGCTATTTGTATAATAGATCGCTCATTCGGTGCAACAATGTCGTAACTACAATTTTGGAAATTTTTCAGGAGAGTCATCCAAAAATTTGTTTTGCAGGTATGGCGTTTAGAAGAGACTTATTTTACTTGCGCCATCTCGTGGCAAATAAACATAAATTAATTTCTGTCGGTGTTTCTCCCGAAGCAAATAGTCTTTCTGCGCATTTTGTCATACTTAATTTGTTTTTGAAAAAAACTATAGTTACGACATTGTTGCACCAAATGAGCGAGATGTATTCAAAACATAGAAATAGAACCCGTATCTTAAACATAAACTTATTACTCATTACACACATCTTTTTCAGTCCCAGTACAGAGAGCATGGTCATCTTCTTAGAATCTTTAGTAATGTCGCACGGAGCAGGAGATCGACCGGTAAAGAGATATTTTGATGAATACAACACCTCTTTTTCTGACTATACAGAATATTAAATTGTAGACTGCAATTGTTTTAAACCTACCTTGATTCTACCTTACGTAATTAGCATACGAAAAGTTATTTAAGGTCACTAAAAGTTATTTAAGGCTATGACTTCTTACATTCTTTGAAACGCACGCTAAGAAATCGGGCCTTCAATGGCTTAAAAAGTCAGAAATTATTTGACCTATACCCTAATTTACACTAGACCAGAGAGGATGATGTAAGCCACCTCCATTATGAGAAAAGATATGTATATTAGTCGACTAATAACGGGTTAACATAAAAAGTATCCAAATAAAACAACTGCCTTACATTCTCCATATATTTGTTTCACGATAATGCGTCGGATATTCCACAGTATTTGTATGTTATCCTGTATTATTTGCGCGATAACAATACGCTATAAGCACGACTGATACGAAGTCGCTAAGCGTAGGACACATTGAACAGCCGGGACACCGACAGGGAGAAGACGGGTAAGCAGCGCGGCAATGACAATTTTACACAATTCTATTCTCTCTCGGCGCACTTTTGGTCTTTTACTGGGACTTTCTAAGACAGTTCTACTTTAAATATCACACGGAGAAATTTTAGGACTTCATAGAGTTTTAACTTATGAAGTTATCGATTTAAGATGCAAGATTGTTAGAATAGTAAATTTAAGTAAATACTTAAAAACAATACTGATCTAGTACTTATAGAAAAATAGTTTTAGAACCATGAAATTATGACTAGAATACGAGATTGAAATGTATAATTGCAGCAAACATTTAAGTTGTAATTCAAATTATTTGACACGTCAAGGACGCTTATCGATACATACGCTTTCCCTTCATTATTAAATTATGTTTAAGTATACGCAGCATCATTCATCGTTAAAAAGGTTACACAGGACTGCAGATGAAGACTTCACATACGTCTTATCTTCGTCCTTTGAGTTTGTTAGTGTCATATCCACGTTGGCGTCTATGCCACGTCTTTCTCCCGTCTTTTCTGTATGTACTGCGCCTTACATTGTATGAATAAGCCACATTCATATTCATACACTATCAACGTTAACCCATATTCCGGTCCGGCACTACACGGTTCATTCCGGATTTAAGGCCAATGTGCCTCTTTGCATTTTAAAAACTTTTGTTTGCACAATATCAAAGGTAAAGTGGATTATGCCACTGTCAATGAACGTTAACATTTCTCAAACTTCGCTCGACACTTGAATTAACGCCTTCCATTATTCATTTCATCAGAGATGAGATGAAGTAAGTAATGTTTTTGTATGAAGTGTTCATACTTTGGCTTGCGTTATTCCTTTGAGAAGAGTGAAGGTAAATGTTTGTGTGAAGGGGGCGTGTGACTGCTAGTTAGAATGTACGCTTTTCTATTCCACCCACGGCGTACCGAAAAGTTGGTCTCGATTTTTAACGTTAGATGACAGTTGTTAAGCCACGGGAGACCTCGGGGGGACCACGGGGTAAGAGACCAGGGACCAGTGGGGCCAATGACTCCTCTCCCAGTCCACACTTTAGCAACATAGTACACCATCTTCTAAACTAAGCGACCAGGCTGTACGACAGTAAACAGAAGTGTAAATCATTTTTGTCGTTGCATAAATATTGTAAACATTTCGCGCCGGTCTCAATTTCCATGAACATCAAACAGAATCTGAAAACAGTCAACGTAATAATAATCCGTAAAGTTGAGTAGTTCAGTTATCCAGTTAATACATACGTATACATACGTTTTGCATCGTATATCTTTTTTTATGCATAAAGGCAGGCAAACGAGCAGACGGGTCACCTGATGGTAAGTGATTACCGCCGCTTATGGACGTTAGAAACATTAGGGGCGTCACCAGCGCGATGCCGGCCAAGAAAGAAGTGATGGACCCGCTTCTTGAAGACCCCCAAGTCATAGCAATGTGGGAAATAGGGGCAGTCGTTCCACAGTCTACACGTTCGCGGGAGGAAATGACGTGAAAAGCGGACCGTGGAAGAACGCCAGATATCCAGATGGTGTTGATGGAACCTGGTTTTACATCGGGCTGTGCGATGGCAGAAACTCACTGCAGGTACTAGTCCAAACAGTTCTTCAGAACATTCCCCATTATACAACGGTAGAAATTGCACAGAGAGCCCACATCTCTCCGCAACTCGAATGTTTCTAAACCGTCGGTAAGCATGGGTTCGTCGACTAAACTAATTGCTCTCCGCTGGATACGGTTGAAAGGATCCACTTGGCTAGCTGGGGCTCCGGCCCAAAGGTGGGAGCAGTACTCCATGTGAGGCCGAACTGGACCTTATACAGCAGCAGCCTCGGCATGAAGTACCGCTTAGCTCTATAGGTACTAAAATCCGAGTATGTGTAATAACGCAACATGAATGCAGAATTTAGGTTCTACGGTATCATTATGGAATATCATTTAACTGTGCATAATTATGCACGAGAACATTATGATAATGAAATTTTCAACGACCGTCACGTCTGATGTATCTTTGTCTTTTGGCTGTAAACTTTTTACCTGCATCCATGTCTCTTCGAAATTGAGGGAGGTTATACTATACTTATCGCTCATTACATAATTTCTAACAAAATGTTGGATTTTTTGCAACGTGAATAACAACGTTGTCTAATCACACAGTGACAGAGGGAAACTATAATTTGCTCTTTGAATTAAAATTAATCCTTTGATAAACAAGTTCGAGCGTATCCATGTTATTTAAGAAAATAATTATAAACTTTGGTTTATTATATGTAGTATACTAAACAGCAAGAATTATTATCTTTCTCTCCTTGTAATTTCATGTTAGATCAAATTAAGCGAAGTCTATAATAATTCTTAACTTTATAACGGTCCAATTTCTATATTGCGAATTCTGCCTCTTTTTAAGGCCAAGACTCTGCGTTTTCTCCACTATGACGTTTGTGATTTACTACGATATCGCGAGAGATATAATAAAACGGAATAAATTCTTGAGATAATGTGCTACGCGAGAATGCTTCTTATGTATGAAAAATAGGGAATAAGTTTGTGTGAAGCTTTCAGGTGAGACTTAACTGGCAAAAGAAATGATATATGCGGCTCTGCAACTTACAGAAGGACCTATTAGTCATAAGTTTGTGTTGTAAAAGATTTTTAATGTTTGCGTTTTGCTTCCGTGAGAAAAATCACAAAGCGTCCTGACTGCACGTTTATTTTCAGACAAGAACCTAATTATAAATTTATTTACTGCGTGTTTGTCACTGAACTCTTAAACAGCTGGACTGATTTTAATAAAAGATTGTGGAGTATTTAGAGGGACTTATTCTGGTTTTGGACAATAATTTGGTTCCACTAGGTTGTGCTGTTGTTTCAAGGCACCAGGTAGACCATATTAAAACGCTGTCACGGCAAAATTGACTAAATCAGATCTCAAAGTAATTAGTCCCTTCAATGGATTTAAGATAATCTAAAGTTAATCCATTCAAATATCCACAACAATATAACTTTACGATCTAACATTTTAAAAACCCTGATACAAAATTATTATTCTTCCCCACTTTAACCCCTTACAACTTTTAAACGGCTGACCAATTTTCATCAAACATGTCTAAGCACATTCGGACATAAATCCGTTAGGGAGCAATGATGCCATAGACAGACATACAACCACAGACAAAAACTAATAATACCCTTTTTTGCATCAGGGGTTAACAGATAAGCCATCGTTATAAGTGACTTATTTGTTTGCTAGTTCAATGCTACATTAAATTGGAAGTGGCGCCCTCTAATAGACTCAAAGTCGTGATCTTAAAATTGTAATGCTCTGTTCGTTGTCAATTAAAAACATTAATTAGGACATTTTAAAAGTATATTGTTAGCTGCTGCTAGTAATTTTATTCGCGTTTTTTACTTTTTAATGCGATTTTTCAGGAGTCAAGTTTTTTTGTCTGTGTCTGGCAGCTTTCTAAGTTCAATGAATCCAAGAAGGATAACGAAAGAAAAGTTTCAGGATTATACAATGCTGCAAAAGTTGAATCCTGTAAGGACCGTAAAATACAAAATATCTTGGAGACGACTGTTTTTACTCTCACCAAATATAGCTTAAAATAATCTCGATAAGCCTTTCAATTTGACAAATACACTCAAATCTATATACTCGTATTCGTTTTGAACTAAAGACTTGACATACAGGCAAAAAATCACAAATAATCTTAAAACACCTACCATTTTTAATTATAACTAATTGGTCTTTTTCTAGTATATGTATGTCCATATTTTTGACATGGTCGACAGCCCATACGGCTTGACGTATTTCAATAAATGAGGTGTTAGGATTTGTCTCCATTGTGTCACTTTGGCAAAATAATTTTATTTACCTTTCCAAAAAAAACTGCAACCGCGGTTCATTTTTGTAATAACTTTGCGTGGTCAAAACCATTTCCAGCCGTGTCAAGTGTTTTCATACAATGATTTTCTACTTGTTATACAAGACAAGTTATTACAAAAGCTCTAAAAGCTTTCAGCCGTAATAGTTTGTTAACAATGGAAAGTTCTGTGTCAACGCGATGGAACTTTGACAAGTACGAAACAATAATCAATTTTTAAAATAAATGGAAGTTTTTGGTAACGACAACAAAAAAATTACTCGAATCTTTTGTAACGTTAATGTAACATTTCAATCTGTTTATTATATAATCCGTTGATTATATAAGTCAATCAAAATAAAACGTGGGGATAGCGTGTGATGTTTGTTTTATAACTGTTTATTATTTTTAGTTTAAAAACAGTTTGCTCCAACCGACTTGAATGTGAAAAATGGATTCAATTTGATTACTCAATTACATAAAAATTAGGATCCAAATTCCAGTCGCAATTACATGCGTCTCTTTCAAACCTTAATTTTGTTAAGTGTCCAAAAGAGAGATGACAATAAACAGATGACATTTCCCAGAACATTCTTCGTGTAATCAATTAACTAAAACATTATTAAGTGATTTATGGAAATCGCTTCATTGCGGAAAGATTACGATAATTCCATAAATGCGGATCTCAGCCGTATCTAACTGCTCAGATCTATTCTATTTATTTTCCATCAGAAATTAACCGTGACTTATTTGTAACTCATTCCCCAAATTCTCGTGAATAACATATTGAATTACTTACAGTATTTTGCTACGAAGGTAACTGTATTTGATGAATATTTTGTTTACAACCTTTTCTAGCATTGTCTACAAATATTATCTTGTTGACTTTATCTGTATTTGTATTGTATACATACTCGTATTTGCTCGTGTTAAAGTGCCCTAATTCTGACCTCAATCTCATGCTGGCAGACTGGACTTAGAGACAACAGAATACAGCCGCGTTTTTTGTCTTCGTTAATATTATTACTGGTGTTGTTCTCATTCTATAATGACCGAAGCGTGAAGAAAAGAAAGCCAGCTTCTCTGTCACTCTCGTATGAGAATTAACTCTAGTTTAAATGGGCTTAAAGATTATACGGATGTACAACAACTTATAACACTAGTAACGTCACGATTAGAACAATTTATTTTCTTCATTCTTTGCTTCTTTTTCGTTTATTTCATTATCATGTCCTACCTTTATCTGTAGGATTGTCAATGCTCTGATGTTAACCATTATCATGTTGTTACTTTCATGACTGATATACATTTTAATTTTGCTTTTAAAAATGCATCAAAGAATTATTTTTCTTACAGGATTCCCAGGGTTTTCAGGTCAGTAAAGCAAGAAAGGCCCTGTGTTCCAGAATTTTCGATTTGTTACCACATTTAATATTGGTTGACTAATGCATGAATTTGTTTTTCTATTCAGTATTGGGATTTAAACCACATTCACGAAAAAATGATAAAAACATGTACTACTTTATACACCAAATGTTTTTGTTACTTTTATGTTATTAAAATATTAATCGACACCTTTTGGTTTTACTGCACCATCGTTATCCATTACATGCTTCCAAATCGTGAAAATCCTCGTCACACCCAAAACTTTTGTAATCACCTACATACATGTCAAGTCTGTTCCATCGAAATATATGAACTTAATGATCTCCCTTGTTGCAGGCAAGTTCCGTCGTGAATTCCACAGGTCTTATTTCAAATGCCTTTGCTGTTGCCATGGGTCTGCTACGCCTGATCAGAACGGGACTTCCTTCGCTCCTATCGGAAGCTCCAGAGGTACTACTAGGACCATTGTAAGGCGCAACGATTCCTGCGTTAGCTACAGACTGACGCACCTATCTCCTTCCAACCATAATAGCATTCACCGTGACATGGGCAGGAATACTAACACGTCTTTCATCGAGCACATGAACGGAAATCGACGTCCTAAAATGCGAGATGATTGCATCAGCGAGTCAGCTAGATTCACTCTCACGACCGACGTCGGCAGAGATTGACAATTGAGCAAAGACTTTCCCATCACTTACAGCACTGATCTCAGGAATCGTGATGTCATCGGCGGCTACATAGTAAGAAGTACCAACAGCATCGATTGTAAACCTTACTACGACTGCTTCAAGGGTCCCGGCACGAGTGGTATTTGTGATTTTAGTAAGAAAGTGGACGCTAATAACGTCGTTGAAGACGAGAGACACAGTGACACGTATGCAGATTATCGTGGTTGTGACGGTGAACTAAGAGACATGGTTTCTTTTACAGATGAAACGAAAAACGGGTACAACTTTAAATTTAATCGTAGTCTTAACAGCTGTCAGATTAAGAATAAACGTAAGATTAATTCTATGTACTAGGCGTAGGGGTGTATATTTTAGAAATGCAGGTAAGTTTTCTTCGTAAGATGTCTTATTTATTATATTATTAACTTAACTATCAATTGTATGGAATAAGGTGTTATGTGTGAATTTCTTCTTAGTTTATAAAATTTGGTGTAATAAAATTGGATCGCAAGGGAATAAGTTATTTTTTGAATTTTTAAGGCCCAGAATTGATAAGGTTTACGTTATTTAGAGATAGTTTACATTATACTTGATGTAATAGTTGATCTCATGAGTCACAATGTTTACCAAAAAACCAAAGATCAAGTAATCACTGTACACCTAAACTACACATGTTATTATTTTGTCACTTTCAATTAATTTATGGCGATTGCTTTACTGTAAACGTAAAATTTTTGTTCAGTTAACCCTAACTCACTAACCATTCATCAAAATAGAGATAACGTTACTCGAAATTTTGGTTAGTGAGTTAGGGTTGATCACTAACTGTTGTATTGGCAATCTTTGCTTTTATAGGAAGCAAGTTTGGAGCAAGAAACCAAATGTTGTCAACTATTTCCATACCAAATTTCATTGCCATCAACTTAGCAACTTGGCCATGAATGGTAACAGATAGATAAGAGTGAATATCGCATTTATAATAATTATAGAGAATATTGAGTACGATCATTTATCACTCAGTTTCAGTTTGAATTGTAGTTTGGAAGAAATAATAGGGATAGTTCTCGGTTTCTTTTCCTCCTTAACAAAAAACTATAACATTTTTGAAATGATGGTATTTCAAATAAAAATCGCTCATAAGCGCATTTGAAAAATATCTAAATGATTATATCATTTTAAATTTGAATTTGATGCAAATTAAACATCAATTACAGCCGTAGCGTGAATATTAACTAAACACAATAACCGATTCAGAGAGCTTATCGCACCTTTCAAATAATGTATCATCCTCTATTTACATTAAATTATCAGCATCATTACCATCGAAATACATTTCGATAGATTTTAATCGAAAACGGCACGATTTGTGAACAACAGTAATTAGAACTGATTCAAACAAAGGGTCACAGTTTAACGTCACAAACAGTTCACATCACAGCGCTATAAAAAGCCAATCAACATAAAACTTGTACAGTACCTTACATTTTACTACTTATATAGTATCTTTGGTACTAGATACTTCGTCTAATCTAAGGGGACTCCAGGGAACCTTGCTATTTTGAACATGAATAGGTTTCATCTTAACTTTACGACCTTATATTTGGTTGTAGGAAATAGTCATCCATCTTTTTTGATGATTTGTTTTAGTTGAGGTTGATGATAACCTTGTCTAGAATTTGAAGGTTCTTCTTCAATTCATTTATTGTATATTCCGGATACCAGTTGTAAAACAATTGTCTCCTTATTCTTATTTAAAAATTTTATGGATCTATATCAGCAGGTTAGTAGATTATTATCAATTTATTTTATAGTAGAGGACTCGGTACACTTTGTTTTGAATCATGTATTTAATTTTTTTATAGTTGGGTGATCCTTCAGTTGTTAACATTAGGTTCCTATCTTAATTTTTGATGTTAGAAATGGAAATAAAAAATACGAAATTCAGATCGATTTCTCCTTAAGACTGGGCGGTATATCCATCCATTGGCTTATTCAAAAGCCTGAAAGTTACAAGTACGGCACAAAGCCTATTGTCGTTTGGAGAGCTTTCGACACAAAAAGAGGTTCGATCAACAAAGTCTTTTTGAAATTTTATTTTGTGTTACAGATTGAGGAACAAAAATGTACGGACTTGACAACAAAACTTTTATGGGATAATTTGGACCAAACTTCACTCAGTTTACCTAAAAGAAAAATCTTAATTTTAAAAACATGGCCTGTTATAAATGCTAAAATATTTTGGCTTTCAATGTAAATTGTACAAAAAATCTCATTGAATTACGGACTTCGAAGGTTATGAAAATTTAAGTACTTTTTCCTCATTTCACTTAAATTCTTAGTTTTCTTCCTTAAGCCTACCATTCATAACCCATAATATTTTATTTTTTGGACCATTTTTTTAAATTTTATTTAGATCAACCTTAAAAATAGTTTTACTTTTGTAATTCAATTTGATTTGACATTGACGCGGTCTAACCTTTAACATCATTACGCTAAAGCAGTATCGAATCAGTCAAATCTGAAATCTCATAGGTAATTGAAGTATTAGTAAACATCGTACACTTAGTGCGGAGGAAATGGCATACTCCCACGAACCATAATATTTAGTACACATGCGTGCATTAAAACTATTTCCGTCGTTTAGCAAATTTAGATTGTTGCTCTGTAGAGTTCAATGTTGCGATACTACATAGTGTACACTATATAGTACATTGTTAATTTTACTTGCCGTAAATATTTGTTATGTAAAGATTTATTGCGCGGTAATTCCATTTCAGTAATTTGCGAGATAGACTGCACTTACAGCGAATGCTTTTAACACTCAATTTGTTGCAATAAATCATAATACATTGACTATACTATACACTCTTTGATCAATAAAACAACACTATAACGACCAATTTAAATTAGTTTCAACAGATTTTTAACAGATGGCATTTAATGAAAGCAAAAATTTATATTTTAACGTAAATTATGATCTGCTATTTCTTCATAACCGTCGCTTCGCAATTTGTAATAATTAATTTTAATGACGTTTAGTTAGTTGCTGTTTACTTTTAATTATACTAATCGTCTAATAAGTAATAAGTAACTAATAAGTGACCTAATAGTTCGACAATATATGTACGTTTCTCAGCTCCGAATCATTGGGAACAATTGCCTATGCTATTAAGTCCGTTATTTTTTTATTTTTGAATTCGCCACCTGAAATCCCGCGTTTTTCTTTACTTACTATCTATCTTTCTAATTTATCTTTACTTACTGTCTATCTCATTTAGTTAATAATAAGTTTTCAATCTATTATGTACCCTCCACTTCGACATTATCTCACACTCATAACGTAGTTTAAGACTAA
>DWOX01000402.1:0-10486 GCA_018251315.1 Nastra julia | reverse complement strand
GACTTTTGTCATGGCTTAACGGCTATCATATTATAAAAAAAAATCTTAGATATAAGCATTTATAGACTATACTTAAATTAATAATTTTGTGATTAATTTTAAATTCTAAAGTCCAAAATTCGAAAGTCAGAAGTGGGATACACGCTTTATGATGATTATAATGTACTAGAAGATTATATAAATACCTCCAATAATGTCTCCTTGCCCTAGGAGCGTCATCATCAGTCTCCTTCAAGAGAAACTTCTTCCCTCCTTCACAACTCGCTTTAAAGTACTGGAACTTATCAATATTCTCCATGTCGTAATCGAAATGTTTGATGTCCTCTTTTTTCAAACAAGAACGGAGAGATAGGAAGTTTTTATTGCTGAATGTCCATTGCTGGGTTAAATAATATTGCAACGCGATGTTAGCTGAGTAAATACGACGTTGTACTTTTACCAACCTGTAACGAAGTATAAAAGATGGTAGTTATGGCGTGATAAGTAAAAAACTCTGCAAATTAATGCTTTTTAACCTCGCCTAGAAATACTTTTTTTATGCTATTTTGCTATTCACTAAAGATAGATAAAATTTCTTGAGTGTGGCAATTAGTAGACAATATTGTTGAGGTTATAACTTGTTGAAAACTTACATGGGTTTCTTTCCTATAATCCATAGCACTGTGTCTACCAGAATCGCTGGCAGAAGATGCATCAGCCAGACCTGAAAAAGTTAAGTGGTCATCGCTGATATTCCACCAGTACTTACTTTCGATCAGTAACAATAACTTGGAATTTGAAACATTTTAAAACAGATTAACAATCAGAAGAAACGTCTTAGCAAGTAGTCAGTGTTACTTATGGACAATAGATATCAGTACTAATAAGGTGACCTCGATACACTTAAAGCAAAGAAAATGATAGAAGAGTTGAATTCGTCTACAGAACACATCCGAAAAATTGGCCCTAATTTCGTTTATAAATACGAGTACATGAGACCTACCTAATCTAATCCATTTACCCTTACCTTGATTAAATGCAGCATTCTAGACTTGGTGACGCCTCCTCCAGCATTCCAGAGCAGGGTCTTAGAAGGAATGAGAGGAGCGATCGTGTATCCCATCTTGATAAGGTTCCCGATGCTCACATCGTTGTCGTTGTTACTGCAGATGTTGTAGACAGGGATGTCGTCACATGGTTGTAACCTGTACGATATAATGACATAGTGTAACGAGATCCGTTAATACCTCGTGTGATATTCCTAGCTGGTAGATGGATTTCTCTGTTTTAAAAGGGAATGGTTTTAGTAATCTGTCAGCTGGTCTGGAGACTGGAGCAAAAACTGTTAACATTTTAAAGGATGTGGAATCATTTCCACTTTTGGTCGTAGTGTTTTAAGCATAAGAGTTTTGTGGCGTTCAGCAACAGTATACATTTTTGGTACATAATACAGAAGACTTGAAAAATTTCTGATCTTGCATGTGAATGAAGTTGCATTCAGATTTTAAAGAGCATTTCTTCTGCAACTGAACCAAGTTTAGCTGAAATGTGATTATATCAAAACACCCTGTCCTCGCCTTTATTTAACTTTTTCTTAACTCCTAATAGTGGTAACATTGTGAGAGTTCAAAAAAGCAATTTCGCGCTTCTACCAACCCACGGTTTATGGTAATGCCGCGCGGTCCCGTCTATACCTTTGTTTAAAATTTGTGCAATACTTGTTTCGAAACTGCGCTCGTGGTTTTCACGTGCCTTACACAATGGCAGGGGAAGTTAGTTTCGGAATCTCTGTTTGGCTACCGGATACAGATTGAAATAACTCGTGTATTTTTGAAAGAACACGAATCCAATTCTTTGTTAAGTTGCTCTAAATATGTTTGTTTTCGAAGTTTTTGTGACGTGACAAGGCTATTACGTTGTTAGATGTTCTGGGATTTCGGTGTCGAAATGGGGGTGAATTGTAAAGTGAGAAATAAAAATGATTTTGCAGCGAGGCAACAGTAATGTAACAGATATAGCCGCCGGCAGCGTTGAGCGGACGACGCGCCGGCGAGGTTCCGGCCCGGCTTATCGCGGCCGATAACGCTCGCTACATACGGCAACATTACCGTATAGCTCAACATTTTGCCCCAAATATGTAAGAACATTTCAATATACAACGGATTTAGAGGATTGAAAAGGATACTCCGAACAAGATATTAAGCTTAACTGTTTTGTTCATATGACCTTAAAGTAATGAGATCTGTTTGGATACAGTGAAATATGAAAATTATAACTCAACAACATAAGTACGAGAGATTAAGACAAATTTGTTGAGTTAACAGATTCTTATCCATTTACAAGCGATTAAAGAAATCAGATACCTTAAACGCAATCGCATTTCGTTGAGATAACTCCGTTGATTCCCGAAATTAGTTTCTAACTACAGCGTTATCGGAACTTGTACACGGCTCGATTGGCCCAATCTGTGTAATATTACACAAGTTCTTGATTAAATTTAATAAAACCAAGACGTTACCTAATTGCGCGAGAGAAGTTTCATTAACGAGTGTTCGATTCGCACAGAGTTCCGCCAGATCCGATCGATCTGTCGCTGTTCCCCGTGAAATTTCTACGAACAAAAGATCCAACGAGAATTTTAATTCTATATCACGGTTTTGCGATTGAATCATTCGAAAATGCGGGGACGAAATTGAGAACGCGGACGGAGCGGGGAGGCACTTGTCCTTAATGAGATCTATAAATGCTATTACGCGATCTAATCATCGAATCAGATTTTCTTTATCATTCTTTGTTCATTTTATAATGACGTAAGAAGTCAAAAATTGTTCGATGGTACGAACATTTAATAACAGAAAAAGAAATGAGATGATTTTAAGACCATTTCTTGTGAAGTGAATATGAACAAACATGGAATACTTTTCTTTGTATTATTTAGCGAATAAAGGTCTTAAATAGTTCCTACATGAATACGTTTTTCGTATCACGTACGTGTCACGTGTCAGTAGATTTTATTAAATTTTTAAATGCTTTTAACTTCCCACACTTCTACATGTGTACCTTAACTACGTCAAATGTTAAATACGTGTGTGCATTATTCTTAAAAGGAGTTCAAAGTCGAACCCTCTTCTTATTAAGGTATAGATTAATACCACAGGCAAAATTCTTGAGTAGGAAAACATTTACACAAGACAAGACAATAAAGCACGCTTTGGTGATTACATAAAGTTGTTATTAAACGTGCTGAAGCACACCTCGTTAACTCGACTCGGAATCTTAACACGAATAGGTTCAGCGGTTACTGCTTATTAAACTTCGTTTCACCTTCAACTTATACCGACGCTTACGAGTACTTATTAACACTTGTAAGTCTTGTAACTATTCAGACTTTGTTTTGCATAATTTTGCACCATTTCAAAAGCTTTACTCCTTTGCTTTCCAGTAAGCAAGTGTGAATAGCACGAATTTAAAATTCATTTGTGGTTATGGCTTTGTAAACGAATAAAAAATAAAATTCAAAAGTTCCATAATGAAAAGAAATTTCACAATTTGTTGCTAGCAAAGATTTAGCTCAGCACAAAGTAATGAAATGATTTTTAATTGGCATTGTAGGTAAAGCTACAATAAAATTGAACGTACACAACTGTGTTTAAACAGGATGTGTTCGCAGAATCAGAAAGTTTATTTATATTCAAGCGTTTAAGAATATTCCGAAACTGCACAACAAGTGGATAGATTCTCAAATAGGAACAATATAAATAACGAGTACATTAATTGTCAGTTAACGGTTGGAACGTGGATAATGGAGAGACCGCGCCGTGAAAAAAGCTTCGCGTCTGACAGTAAAAGCAAAGCGGAAATAAAACCGGTATTAATTTAATCGAACCTCCTCTTCATTAGTTGCAGCCGCGCGGTTGAGTTGGCAAACAAATAAAAATGTTTGATCTCGCTAGTTATGCAATTGGAACGATATTCGAATCACTACAATGGGACGGGCGGTCCGACGGCTATCGTTTTGTTGCGAGTTACTAATACTCTCCATTTATATTTATAGGAAAACGTCAGAACCATTCATCGTCGGCATATTTGAACTCTCCGCTTTAAAATATTGATAACGTCAATAGATGCTCGGATTGCTTTTTATCCGATCCTGCACTAGCTCTGAATCTAGGTTGAATTAGATGTATTTTTCTGCCAACAACAGAGAATCGAGACAATCGAGTAACGAGACAAAGAGAAATTTTGTAAAGCACTAGAAAAGGAAAAAACTCGATAGAGAGGGCAGGTGTCGAACTTTTTTCCCTATTTGCACTTCATTGAAATAGGTACGGAGTATACAGTGAAACCCTCTGTCTTTAATGTTCTCAGTTAAACGTATTATACTGTAAGCGTAAAATTGCGTGAATTTTAATTCCCTTACGTTTTGTTCTTTCGTCAATTCCTGCCGCTATCGTCCAATCTCGTAATGAAACGCGATGTAATTGATAAGAACTTTTACAAATTACACAAAATATTACATTTTCATGAACTAAGGCGTGATATTATTGTTTTATTCCTAAAATAAATTTTGTTCTTGCGTAATTAAAATATCTTATTGCGAAACTGGTTAATTAGTAATTTCCTTTGATTAAGTACGAGTATCACTGAATACGAGAATGTATTTTACTTCTACATTTGATAATTTTATGATAGTTTTAAATGCCAATGAAACTAACGATACAATAAAATAAATAAAGTATGTATAGTAAAATTGAGTAAAATTTTAAATTTCCTGTCGAATCTAAAATGCATTTCGAAAAATATACGTTGTGAGTATTTACGAACATAAAATATTTGAAGAACTTATTCCTTATCTAAATAATGTAACGGTCGCAAACGAACCATAACGAAACTGTAGCCGGCTCACATCAAATACGAAATCAAATGCAAAGGCAGATAAAATATTTGCTGTGGAAGCAATTCGCAAAACTAATAAGCCGTTGAAGATACGGGCGGAGACACGTAGGTAGGTGGGATGCTCGAGTCGAGAGGCTTGCGCGTTCGTTAGCTACCACGTGATGGAGAAGTTCCACTCTTCGCCTCTTTTCATTAGGAAGTAATTCCGAGTACCGGGCACTCTTCCGCTTCATTCCTCCACGTTTGTGCCGAGGAGAGTGCTCGTGGCCTCACTGAATCAGGTAAGGCTTTTGTGACAAGATTACAGAGAACACAGTTTCTCGGAGTCCGGATACATTCTTCGTGTTCTAAATTTGGAATTAGAGCCTAAGTTGTTACGCGAGTTTCATGGCAGTTTAACTAAACGCTCGAAAGTATGCATTGTTGATTTTTATTGCAGTTTTTGCAGGGTTTTGCGTGGTTGTGTTACTTTAAATAGCTCAATTTTGCTTCCATTTGCTGCGGTATTACTCGTTTTACAGAAATATTTCATGAGATTATTGCATAACTACACAATGATCTTACGATTAAATATCGTCTCATATAGTACAGTCACCACCGGTCAGTCATGTTATGTTGCGTTTCGATCTTAAACATCGCTTTAGTAAACTTCTAATCATTGTAATGAAAGAAAAATGATTAACGTAGCAATGGCTGAATTTTGTGCCAACATAGCTGTGTTAATATTTCCTTGAGACAATTGAAGTGATGGTCTATTTTCATTTCAACGAAAATAATACTCTATTGGTAGAACTGTAAGATCTAGATCTAGTTATCGACGCCGATATCACGTACTATTTCGAAATATCCGCCAAGTTGACATGGCCAGAGATACACAGAAATTTTCAAGATGCGATTTTATGGTACCATCTTGATGCGATAGCCAAAAATTATTGCGACACGTCACTGTAGAGAAATTACTTGTTCGTTTATTGAATCTTTGTGTTGGAACAATCTCTAAATGTATTTATTTTACGTCCATATCATACGTAAATACATTTTGACGTTTGTTTTAGAGTTCGTAAAGGAAAATAATCAATTAATTATCGTTGAGAAACCTGTTATTTCAATTGTTGCGATATGTAAGGATTCGTGTTTTATCCATGGAAAATAATGTAACATATTTATAATAATAATACAGCTAAATATAAAATTTTGCAATGACTTAGTTTAAGCCAGGTTTTAACTAGACACTTAGTCCCTTACATTATAGCTGACTCCAGGAATAAGGTCGCTGTTGGTTGGTTGAGCAACTAAATGGCTATTAAACTTTGATCTAATTAAACGCTTGAGCGTTTGTGGCTACAACATTGGATTAAAACATTAATTGGTCAATAACCAATACGAATCATCGTTGTTTAATGCAATATTTATTAGCATAAATTTTAAATCATGGAAATTAATCTTTCATACATGCATGTTTCATTCTAAACTATATTACATGGAATATTTCCGGAATGACAAAATTAATATTAATTCTAGGTAAATATACAGTAATCAGACACTGAAGTAATAATTGCTATTCTATTGTTAATAACGTAAAATGCGATTTTAAAGGTACATTTTGATGAACAAATGAA
Source organism: Nastra julia (assembly GCA_018251315.1). NCBI lineage: Eukaryota > Metazoa > Arthropoda > Insecta > Lepidoptera > Hesperiidae > Nastra > Nastra julia. The sequence goes on along the minus strand of DWOX01000402.1, from coordinate 3,992 downwards.
CAAACTCACAAGTTAAATACTTGCTCATTACAGGTCCCGAGAGAGCCAAAAAACATAAACGGAGTTCACCCTTGTACCTAGACAAAGTCTATTAAATAAGGTCGGCTCTTAAAGCGGCCCTTGAGATCGCAAAGCTGATTTAGTGGACACTCTTAGAATAAGCAATATAAATAATTATTACTTACTTAAACGTTTTGTTCTTAAACGGACTTCGAAATAAATAGCGATTGATATAACTTAAGACATCTAGATCGTCTTCCCTATCTGAGGGTGGTTTAAGTTTGTATGCCATGAATACCAAACTCATAATTGACTTATTGACCAGAAATAGCATCATTAATTAATAATTTAATTTGCCCTGCAGAATCTTCCTTACAAACTTAATATACTTACGTAACCATAACATCCACCGACACTAATTATAATAGGAAGTACTAGGACTACCAAGGAGGTATTTACGCAAAAAGCGTATCTATCGGATCAATCTGCCTTTATCGTCGGTCGAAATCTGTACTGCGTGTGTAAGGAACGTACAACGCGCACTATCGGAGTCGGCGATCGCGTAGCAAACGATATTAGTACCATTCGTCTTTGTCGTACCGTTTCCTAATTTGAATAATCGTAGGTGAGAATGTAGAGTGATTTGCCGCAACGCGCGGAACAATCTAGAAAAATATAAGGCTATATATCTAGTTTGAAGCAAGCTTTCACTGACCCGACCGAAGAATCGGTTCGCTAATCTCCTACAAAACGGATCTCACATAACTAATTTAACAGAATAAGGAAGGAAAAATAAACGCGGAGTGAGAATTTTCTCATTACACCACAAATCAACTGTTGAAACAAATATTTAAAAAAGGAAAGGAATTCGCAGACTACAAAATGCCCCTCATCCCTGGCTACTGGGAAACGTGAAATCCGATTTAATTTATTTTTATCGTGGGGCTTTATAATTTCATTTTCGCACTTTCCATTTCGAGAGAACGCCGGCGCCGCGGACTGCCGCTCTATCCGAATGAGATCTCTACAAAATCAGGTACAAAAGAACGATAATGAACGCTCACTGCTTGCTACGTAATCTAAATTATTATACGAGTCGAAATTCTTACTTGGCAGTGAAAGAAATCTACTTTATCTCGGGCACCGGGAGATGTTTAATAAAATTAAAATGTCCGAGTCTGAGAAGGGCTCCATTCGATGTTTATTGTATCTGTAACAGTATTTCGATTCAACTCGTAATTTTGTTACGTTTTTCTTCGAATGACTCTCTAATCGTTTGTCGAAGTAAGTACAATTTAAAAGCGTCGATTCTTTTTTTGAGACTATAAAGGTCATCGGTGTACTTATAAATAGCGTATTGCATGCTATGTATATATTTGAACGTAGATTAAGGTACAACTCACACGAGTTAAATCTGCTATAGCTCATCAAATGGATAAATAATAGGGTTGTAAGAAACCTTATAAATCTGACGATTGGATAGGGTGAGCACGCACGTTTTGTAATTTGTTTTAAATAGTTAATTATAATCAAAAGGAAAGTAATAGTTGTGGATAAACAAGTAATTTTTTCAACGTACAATCTAATCTCTCACAGTCACATTAGTCTCGTAGTTTAAATCAGAGCAAATCAAGTAATCACGCGCTAACTTTCTGATTTAGCAATAAATTCAGCGAATTTGTTATGCTTCGTTAAAATGATATAACGCAGCACAATCTTCCGTACAATTTTAGGAACGGTTAAATTTTAATTGTGTAGTAAAAGTACGGTTATATAATCATTACGGGGAACAATAGGGCGGCGAAGTGTGCTGGTTCGTCGCGGGGTGCGCTCCCGTCGACAGTTACATGCTGCATTTACCTAATTACAGCTCAGTTCACTGGTGTGACAATTCGTGATTACCGGAACGGTTATTTTAAGAGACGTCTACTCGACGAAGTTACAAGACTTATCTTCAAAGTTACGAGTATATATGACACTTAGATTATGTATTCGGCGCATGTAAATGGAAGAAACTAATCGAATAACCCGGCTCTTAAGATGACTCGGATGTCACAAGACTCTAGTTTCCTTTTCAAATCTGTCCAAGAAATACGAGAATTTCTAAAAGTTGTGTTTAACAAGTTATGAAGTTAATATAAGTCAGTCGTGCGGCTTGTAAGAGAAAGTTGAAAAATAGTGTAAAGAGTCGGGAGGAATCGATGACGGACGAACGAAACTATGCTTTTATGTTGATGAAAATATTACGATTCTTTATTCACAAATTAATGCTTTTAATAACTTAATAAAATATTAACCAAAACGATAACAAAGTATCAAGTTGTTTAGTAGGAAAATAAAATTGTCTTGATTCTTAACAAGTACAAAGTTTACAACGTCCCTTATTCGAAATAACAGCGCTAACCGGTGCAGATCTCTAACTTAAATAAAATTTAATATTCCTATCCGACAAGAAGTTTCTTCAAGGAGCGTATGTAATCAAAATCTGCTCTGGGAAACTTTCCAGTAGAATCTATTTCTAGAATTGCAGGGGGTCTCCGGTAAAAAACTGGAATGAACTTGTCGCTTAAACTAATTTCATTCCCAAGTTTGTGTTAGAATAGTTATTTCGTGTTGCAGGTTTTTCAAACCTAGTTGTTCACACTTTAAAAATCAATTTCTTGTAAGTTTGAGTGAGGGTAAGTTGCGAAGTGTTTACTTCGTCCGCCGATGTTGGAGGGGAAATTCAAATGGAAACTTAAACAGGAAATTTTCATTTTGAAATTAAATAACTTAGAAAAGTGTTTGCGGCAAACTTTCAACGATAGAAAGTCAACTTTTAACGATTTGGTGAAAAATAATAAAGACAGTTATGTCACTATGTCATTACTTTTGAACGACAAAAACTTCTACTAAGGTCTATTTTCACGTCGCCATTCTTAATAATTGATATTTATGAGACTGTTTAAAAGGAATAATATCTGAAGTGCGACTAATGGAATCGAGTTCTTTCGAGTGTAATTGAAATAAATTGTTCCGAATACAGTAATGATACAGTTAAGGATGCTAGCTGCTTCTTTGGAACGGGAAAAACTATTAAACGTGACTAAGTAGGTTTACGACAGAGCGAACGGAGTGGCCCTTGTCCTTCAAGTGCGCAATTAGTCCGGTTTTTGCTGCACTTGGATGTTTTGACTAATGATTGGACGCTGAGCGGGAGCTGGCGGTGGTTGTTTACGCTCACAACAAACGCAGATTTATCGCCACGATACCACGCTGCTAGCTTTATTGAGGCGTTCACAATTTCTCCGTCATTTAATAAAATAAGCTTACTCATACAAGATAAAATTTATCATATTCATACCTAGCTAGTCTTTGTCGGCTAGTATCATTAATTAATTCCTTATCTCAAAATTGTATAATTATCCAATTCTGTTATCTGTATTATCAGTTTGTCCTTAATTTTACTTGACTGAGCGAGGAGGGTACAATGTCATCCTTTTTGGTATAAATCATGTGAGGTTTCATTGGATTTATCATTTTTTTAGCAGAAACAGTCTTCCTATTTATTAATGCTAATTTATTACTTTCTAGGTTAATTACATGAATGCTCTCCGCAATGAGCCAGCTGTGAAGGCATACACATTGTCAGCGGACACTCATGCTAAGTTTACAGAGTCCAGGAATAAAGGTGATGCAGATTATAACATGTTGGATAGCAGCGCCGTTTGCTGCATGCGTCCTAGGAAGAAGAAGGAATAATGCAGCTACTGATGGCCCGGCTTCTTTCGATCAAATTCTGTTGTTTTGAAACAATAAAAGTACAATTTACTCATGCATTTTATGTTTAATTTGATAACCTTATCTAGATGATGAGTAAAAGTATACGTTGCGCTTTGTTTATATTTTTGCCGTAATTATATTTTTAATGTCGAGGGCACAGACCCATTAAAAAGAATAGACACCGCAATCCGGCTTAAAAGTTGCGACCGAAATATTACGCCTTGACGGTC
>DWOX01000401.1:0-10495 GCA_018251315.1 Nastra julia | reverse complement strand
AGGAGCGTATTATCACGGAATTATGCTGACGCGTGACTCCGATCTCGCAGTTCTGCCATTACGTTTGTGGGAGATTTACTTTATCGTCAATAGAAAGGCTTGAGAGCCGACTCGTCGACTTAGGGCGTAATTAAATCGTACGAACTGGACTCTACATCTTATTGTTAATGTTAAGACAAGTAGGACCTGAAATCTTGTATACTTTTGGTACTTATATGAGTTTACAGTTTTGGAGTATGGATCAAGGTTTTCTAAAAACCTAGGTAACTTACATTTTACTACACAATTTGCTAACAGAGTTGGATCTATTTTTTCTCATGTCACCCTTTTTTCAGGACCCACCGTGACGGAGTAAAAGTCAAATAATTTTTTTATTAAAAAAAGTAACAGCTTACTTTACGACAATGAGGACAATGTGTTAAAAGGTTTTAAGTTTTATCTTTAAAAAGCATTTCTTCCAGACTCTTTTATTCGTATAAAAAGGATGGAAATCCTTAGATAGTTTGGCAGAATATTCGGGATTGTTCAGCCGTGTTAATAGAGCTGCCTTCGCTCGAAGCTCATCCAGCGGGAAGCTGTCCCAAAGTACCTCTATAAAAAATAATGGAGGCAAGAGCTATAAATTGTCAGGCAAAAAATTTAAATTATCATTTTGCTCCTTTTTTGCACATGCCCCTCGTACTAATGTTATAAGAAGTATGAGATTACAATTATTATAATGTAAAACTTGATACTTACGAAGATCATTTTACTTATTATACAGGTGCACCCAGTCTCATGGATCGTAGGTACGGTTAAAGTAAATGTCAATGCTTTAGTAACTGTGTTACAGGAAAATACGTTCATTAGACATACTTGTGCGAAAAGACTTGAGCTCAGGATGCACGTAACAAGTGTCCAGTTTCAAAACTAGAGCAAATGGTTATCCCTTGCTTACGTGAAGTAATTTCACTCCGTATTATTTATTACTTCGAAAACGGTTAGGTTTGATTACTGGGAAACATTTTATATTTCTATTATAGTTAGTTGATGAGTGATCTGCCTGCATGATTCCACTGCATATTTGTCAGCACCGGTGTTTGGTTTGCGCTTCGACTCACTGCATTGCATACAATGAACGGTAAACAAGAGGCCCTCGATAGCTCCCGATGAAACACTATTTCATTGCTTAATAGACTGGAGTTTATACGATAACATGTCAAGCCATTATTTACTATTTGACACATCATTATTCACGCCAAGTTGTTGAAATCCTTTGTTTTTAATTATTACTGTACATTTTGTTATTACGTGTGTATTGTTGTCATTTATGAGTAAGGTAGGATAGGAAGGAAGTCAGAATGGTTTGAAAGTGTAATCTTATTGAAATTCATGTTGAATTGCTTTTACCAGTATGAGGATTATAAGAAAGTTTATCACAAAAATGCGTATCTACTGCGTTATTGCTGCAAGGCAAGAAATCGATAATCGAACAATCCACTTTAAGCATACGGTCAGCTACCAAAGTTTCTCGATGTGCAACAACTTCCGTGAGAATAACAGTACAAGTATCTTGTAAATAGCCAACGAACGACCAGACTAGCCATAAATTGGTAAATGGTTAAAATCGAACATGACTAAGAATAGTATCAGACAAATCCATTACTTTGTTTTATAAATTTTACCCTTAAGAGGCGATTTGATTCAATATTATTTACTACAACCGCAGGGTAGATTGAAACCCAGAAGTGAGACAGTCAACTCTTGTTATATCTCTATGCATATATATACCTCATAACTTTGTATTCATGAAAGGTGTCTCAAATATCCTTCATATTTGCTTAGGCTGCGTATATTGAGAACACTTGAGGCTTACTGTCACTTAACTTCTGGCTGTAACTTTAAGTAAACAGCCTTGTTCAGGAAGTTAATTATGAAATTAATTCATACACTTCAACGCTATACATATATTAGAGCGTTTAAAATTACAAAATATCTGCCGGTGAAAAATAGTGTCAAAAATATGTAGATAATTTTAAGTTCTACAATGTTGACGAATAGTCGGCGGCCTATAAAAGACGTTATCGCCCATGGACATGAACAATATTTCTAAGCTTTTATGCTACGCTAACCCTGAATAAGCTCTGAGTGCTTTGCATGCATGAAAGCCGCACACAGTAGCTCATTTCACAATCTTCATTTATCATCAAAATTTCTTCGTCTTTATGTCATACATAATTTAAGATACTAGTTAAAAAAATGAAAGTACCCGGAGTTAAGATGTAATCTACGTCGAAAACAACGTAAACGGTCTTCATTCTTCCAGACATTCCTCATTTAGTTCATAGGCTAACATTCAGATGGCGTAATAGAAACTGAGAGACACTCTAAAATTATGAACGGTTGAGTAGGCACTCTAATCCCCGTACATGTTCCTATTACTCAACATCCCACACGCTGGTCAAATGCAGATTATAGCACCTTTGAAACCCTTATAAAGAACTATTAATAACATTGTAGGGATAACCGATACGAGGTTTTCCTACGTTTTCCTTATAGATAGTAAAGTTGGCGGACGGGCAGTTAGACAAATCACGCAAAAGATCTTAAGGGTTCTACCATGTCAGTGATGGATCGAATGGAATAGTGTAAAACAAAATCAGGTTATTTATTACGATATCGTCGAATGTATTATACTTTTTACCTACATTTTTAGAGCATTTATATGTATTTTTATGTTATGTTTGAGGTCATCTGATTTGTCCATGGGAGCACTGTGACAAATTTGTTTGACACAGACACAGCTACAGATTTTCTATATACTTTTCTATAACACCGAGTCCACCTCTTACTTTCCTTTATTATGTCCTCTGCAAAACGCTTTCTGGAAGATAATATCCTAAAGAGATATGATCTCCTTATCTATTAAAAATGCTTTAATTATTAGTCATTTTCAGCCTTTTTATTCAACATTTCTTAATACCTACATGGATGGTCTGAACTAACGTTTAAAGTAACTAATCCTAGGAGTAACTTTAATTTATAAAAGCAGGTTGGAGGTTCACCCTGCTTACTTTGTATTTATTAGTACTGAATCTTATTAAAGCCAAGATAAAACATCGATTAAATTTAATCAATGTTCATTAATATTTCATTAGCTACCTACTTGATTTATTACGTATAGTTATTAAATTCAGAGAACAAAAAGTTGAAATACATGCAAGATTTTAATATGGTTTCCAGCTACGTTCTCTGAAGCGAGCGAGAAAGGGTTACCTAGTTATTATTTTAAGCGACAGTCAACTTAAAGCAGCCTAACACGCTACGTTAGGTTTGATTATATTATGTAACAGTATTGTGTGGAATTCCTCTACTGCCATCTTGGCTAATGTAACTAGTAAGTAAGCAACTAAGTAGTGCATCTCTTTGGCACATCACTGAAAATGTGTCAAGTAGTTTGGCAAATGTGTATGCCTTGTTAAATAAGTTCATGAATTAATTGAGGTTGTGGGGACAAGCTATAAATATGGGTCTGTTATTACATCGTGCTCTCGGTTCACGATATTGAGAATATTCCACAATCTATACTAATATCAACATTTTTAAGGCCTAAAGTTTTGTGTTAGGTGTTTTTTTTTGCAAATAATAACAGTTTATCTACCACATATGTCGATATAGATGATAAGAGACATATTTTGGAATTTAGTTTGAAACCTTGGCGACTAACTTCTTTATCAATCCACATTACAGCAACGTTACGAATGGATTATGTTCTAGACTTGCTCAATTATGAAAGTAATTTTATTGTTACATTGTGAGTAACCCGTTAATGGATTACAAACATCCGAAGTTTTGTCAGAAGATTTCGCGAGTTATCGATTCTACGATCTACGCTTGCGGGCAAACGTCACCAAACTACTGCTGCTGGAGTAGGTCAACCGCAATGCTCTATGTCGATAGTACCAAACCCACTTCTATTAACTAATGTATAATTCTGAAGCCCATTTCAGTTGTTCTTATGCCTAATAAAAGTGGAAGTAGTTGAAGGAAGGAATGGTTCACTTTTTGGTCGCTTAAGTCTATGCTCCTTTTTATACAAAAAGTTTCGTGAACAGACATTGTGAGGAATGAACCGAGCAGTTACTCATTACGATGTACTGTGGAGATGAAAAAATGTGACAACTCATTGTTGAATTATTAAAAAGGGAGGCTATTATTAGTACTAAATGATGATAATCCGATAAGAATGAGAATATAACGTTATACGAGTTACATATAAAAGCATTGTACTTAAGATTTAAAATAGTATTGGATTGTCTGAAAGCTATTTCGTGCAGTGCACCTAAAATATTAGTTTTCAAATTTGCAAGCAGATGTGTTAGAAAGCTTCTTCGCGGGGCACCCGGCGCGCCGGAGCTATTTATGTTCACTTGCCAAGTTTATACTTTATTGAAAATCTATTGGCTGCCATTTTATAATCCAACTATCGTTAACATCAAAATTTTTGCTCTTTTGTTTAGGTAAAATATTTTATTAGTTTTAAATGCCTCAAACTTTTCGCTTATATTTCTTCGTAAAATTTTAATAATTTAAGTTTATAATAAACAGCGAAATGATGGTTAAATATCGTGCATTTTTGTTACCCATAATTCTGATGAGAAAACATAACAAAACTTTTTATTATGGAGTATAAGTACTGAGCTACTGTATTACTCTGCAAGTAAGAAAGTGGTTTGAATATAAAAGTATCTTAGAAGAAAAAGTAGTTGTTTTAAAATATTTCCAGTCTGTGAATAGGATCCACTATCAGAGAGTCACGCGTCGTTTGCTTCAGCCCATTCGAGCTCGTGCCAGCTTCATACCGTACTTGAAAAAAACGACCCTTTCATACTAAGGAAAATAAAATATAAAAAGAGAGAAATGAGTAAAAGACAAAACAAATATGGTGAATGAATTTCGCATAACACGGGATTATTCCTCATTACTGAGGAGGCGTTAAGCTTACTACCTTGCTGAAGGATACTGAAAAAATCAAACTAATAATATTCCTTCATTTCATTAAAGCCGTTTCAATAATCTTGCATGCAAACATCGCTAAGCGTTCGTTGTACTAATCTTGGTTATTTTCCTGTTGGAGAAAATTGCATGTGTAGTCCTACACTGTCGTTATTGTAGCCGCATTGCAAAAAGAACTGTAAAACGACTAGCCATTGAAGTGGTTATTGCACGAATCTACTACTCTGTACCATTTCTGAAAGCATTTGTTCTACAGCTGCACTGGACAATATTGGTAAAATACGACCCTTGCCTCTAGTAACTATACCAGTTAGGGACCTGCATAATTTTCAACTTCAATGCCAAGCCAATAATATATTGCAGTTAAAAAAAAAGAGTAAAAAGAAGGAAGATACCTTCTGTTTCTAAAACCCCCAGCCATTTATGTCATGTTAGAATTTAAATATTTACTAATTTTAATAGCCTTAGATTAAAAAATTCATTTTATTAAATTCTGTCTTTTAGTGTTCGCCATTCACGCAACAGAGAGCTCAGTTTTTACTTCTCTGTGTAAAAGCTGAGTAAGAACCCTCGAGTAAAGCGTCTCTCTAATTGGGTAGTAGTCTTATAATAAAACTCCACATATAAGAATTTGAGCAGATATTTGAATAGATTTTAAATAAACGTGGGAATGAATGCGGTAAAGCAGCTCTAATTTTTCGGAATATTTTCGTAAATAAGAAAAATATAATTTCATGGTAAAATGACCTTCGTAGGTAAAGCTTTAGGTGTGCAAAACACGAACAAGAGAAATAACTTTTAAGACCGACAATATCGAGTTCTAGATAAAATTTAAATTGGAATTTTGGATTCAACCGAGAATTTATGTGCAATTTGGTAAGTTTTGAGTCGTTTAACATGTGGGTTACAATACATATATGTTACATTAGGCACTCAAAATCGAGCAAGGTCCTTTTTGGCATTATTTATTATAAACCGAGGTCAGATCGAAAACCAAATGCAGTAGAGTTCAAAGCATTTTTCTTATAAAAATGTATAGACAAAAAAATACCTAAACTGGAAACGTAATAAAGTTAGCTAGTTCAAGTTAAAAGTATTGTAAGGAGTGCCATTATCCAATAAAGCTTTCAGAAGTTCCATTTTACGAGTATTCCGGGCAAATGTAGCCGCTTACTTGATCGCTACAACGAGAAATTCAATAAAATTTAGACTTCAACAAAGGCGAACTAATTAAATTTGTGTATCTTTGACTACGGATGGAATGGATGAAAATAAAAATATTTATATATGTAAACCAAATGAAAAAATATTTAATAATTACAATACGAAATATAAAACCCCACTTAAAAAAAATCCACGGTAACGACACGGGAACTGGTAGGAAACTATCAAAATTATTTTTAATCATGTCATAATATTGGAGAGATGTTGATGTATACGTAAGTATTACTTTAGTTCAATTTCATTATTACTACTGTCCAACAAAAAGGGCATGTATATATGGATGAGACGGTAAAATTCGGGTGGTTTTACGGGGCTCGCATGTTGGACGGATGGTAAAGTTGGATTGCGGCGTATATTTCCGCCTCAAAGGTGTTCTGACGGAAGTTGAAATTTACACCCCGACCGTGTTTACAGCTTGGAACATTGAATATTACAAATGTTACGCTGTGGACGCAGGGTTGCCAGATCATAAACTAAAACGTCCCCACTTATAGCTGAAATAGGCTTAAAATAATAATATCATGTTATAGTAATTCGGATTTAATTTTACATGCAAAATTAGTTTCATTGTTATTTTTTGTTACATTGTGTGTGACCACAAGTTGGTTATTTATTTCTTTTTATTGTTACGCGACATGTATTTATCTTCTTCAGTAAAATAATGACACAATGAAAATATTTTTTTACATTTTCAATCTTACCAAAGCTCCTCTTACCGACCTATTTTGAAATACTTTAGTTGGTAACCCTATACACGTATGCCTTTATTTATGACCAGTCGCTTAGAAAGAGTAATGGGAACAATAAAGGATTGTTGGCGATATTGTTCTGAAAATACTTAACAGAAATAAGTCATTATTACACGAAAATAACAAGGGCGCTGTCATATTGTAACTAAGCATATCAACAGTAATTCGTATTGGTTGTTTTAAATGTAATGAAAATTTATATAAAATGCTGGCTATAATGAACAAATAAATAGGTACCTAATGGAAAAATAATCATTTAAATTCATTTTTAAAGACTGTAAAGCAACTCTAGTAGTAGAAATCTTATTATTATTTCTTAGGTTTTTACGCAAAAAAGAAATATTTACTTCAATCATTCAGTTGATGGACTCGACGATTTATATTTAAGACCATAAACAAATAGCCATTGATGGTGGCAATTTTATTGGGTCATGAGTAGAGGTGCGGCTGCGAGTGGGGCAACATCGGCACCTGTAATTTATTAGATTTGTTTCAGCCCCGGCTAATCCTGTTATTGACGACCACATTTGCGCGGTAAATTTCGCCCGGCCTGACCAAATTTAGATTTATTCAGATTAGAACACAGTCTGCTATGAATACGGAATTAAATTGTATTTTCTAGTGAATATGCGAACTTTCGGCCAGGTTTAGTAGATTCGTTTCGCAAACATGATAGAGTAGTCGATGAGTTGAAGGAGCGGGTGTAAATAGTATCGATATACGAATAGTTCAGACGAATTGTAAGATAAATATTTTACCTTACATGCCGCATATGCTCTACCATTCGTAGTTATATCGCAAACGTACTATTCTGTAGATACGAAGATGGTGTAAGCATAAAATTTACATTTTTATTTCGCAGGCAAAGACATTTTTCTTTCAGAGCTATCTTGGGGAGTACACTCCGAGTCAGCGCGCCGCGGCCGGCGCTACGCTTCGATTGTCAACTTCAGAAAAACTGGAGCAAATTCATATCTTCAAGAATTTAGCTTTGTTTGGCGATTGCCGCTAAGCCATTGAATTTCAAATTGAAAACTATCCCAAATATTGTTTTTTATTTATTTCAACAATGTACGTTTTTATATTGATCACTTTGAATTCTTCAGGCTATCAATAAAAGGATATCGCTAATTACTATCGAATGAGCTTTCGCACTCAAAAACTGGATGTTCTTTTTTGTAAAAAGTGCATGGATCTATCGGAAATGTCCTCCGTCATATCCCTTTCTTAAACTCAATTTTCATTATTTAAGACTAGATCTTTTTTATTCTCATTAATGACTACTTCGTTTGGTACTAAACGCAATACTTACATCTCGTATAACGTATTGCACGGCGCTGCCCTCGGCTGCTACCCAGCGATAGTTATTTTTATAAAGATCCTCAGGATTTTCAATGTCCAATGTGAATTTGGAAAGCGTCAAGAAAGCAGTCAGGTTCGCCGTGTAAAATGAAGATAACAGTATTATGAAGATCCACCAAGTTGCAAAGAGTACGCGAGTAGTATCTAAGGAGGACAAAAAATTTATAAAAAAAAAATTAATTTTAATTTAAAGTAAATTTTTGCCACTCGGTTTTTTGATTTTCTCTGAATGATTAAGTTCATTAAGTCTGCCTTATTTCCAGAAACTAAAAAAATGCTTCTTTTATCATCTTCCAAAACATAACCGATAAACTATTGAATGCGGATTGTTATCGTTCGTATTTCCCATGTTTCAAATAAACACATAAAACTATTATTTGTTGCCCTCGCTCTTTTGATCTGTTTGTGGGTGGTTTCTGAATTTTTCATTCCTCCCTACATCATTATTGCTAAAGTAATCATACGTGCATACGGTAACCTTTTAACTCGATTGCTCATAACAAGGATAGTATTTTTCAAGCGTATAATGTATAAGAATGATCTAGCATATGTACTTATATATTTTAATTCGCGCCTTAAACCCCAGTGAAAAGTTTAAATAGTCAGATTGTTTTTCTATTATTACCTTCTTTTTCGTTCTCGTAGCTCAGAATTGACAATTCCTATATTGTGTTTTGTTACATACAATTACTGGCATATTTATCGTCGCTAGGATTTGAGTAGCATTAGTAATAAGCCCTATAATATACGCTAAGTCTGCGATGGCCTGTAATTAGTAGTCAGGGGCATTGAAAAATGTCCTTTTTGACATTGTGGGGCGTGACAGTACCTACTAATATGATGGATGGCACCACTATTAGTCGAGGCGGGAGATTCAATCGATGTAATGGGCATCTAATAACAGTCAATCACGTTACACGTGGCATTGTGACCATTCTCGGCCTTCTGTTTATTTTTCATTTAAGCATCTTTTTACTGACACTACTTGGCTTTATGAATTTTTGGTCCGGTGAATTCAAGAGGGTAGCAATAAATTTTTTTTTGGTGGGTTTCTAATTCATAACAATCGGTTACTTATGTACCATAAGGCCAGACGAGGTCTTGGCTCAGGGCCCCCAAACTCATGGGAACCCTAAATAGCTAACAAAATCTACTGAAAGCGAGTATCAGAATTTGTAACACGAGGATTCAAACGGCGCCTCAAAATCGTCTATGCCTAAGGGCACCGATATGGCTAAAACACTGATAACGATCAATAGAAAACCAACTTGCTTCCGGCGATAATGTGGTCCCTTGCTTGATGAAAGCTCCGTACACAAACCAGATACTGGGAGATATAGAGATGGATTTCTCCTTATCTCTGACCAATCTTGAGCGCAGTCGAGTCAGAAATGTAATGCATGGACCATACGCCAGAACAGCTACCAAAGTTAAGTACCTGGAATAAATAAAGTTTTTTCCATTACCGGTGTCTGTGAATAGAGTAGCATCATCTCCTATACAGTCTAGATATGTCGTATAAAATTAATGCCAAGAACCTATTCTAAGATTTGATGGAGTACGCTCAACATGGTGATGTATTCCATGAGCGTTGACAAGAGGAGCAGGAGGGGCCAAAAATTATTTATAGTACTAGGCCTCTTCAATTACGAAGAGCGACGTACCGTCCTATATTGAAATACATCTAATATACAATTTACATTACCACACGTAAGTTTCGAAGGGTGCTAACAGGCCAGAGCCGGCGGCGGACTCCTTCGGTCGTTTCAACATCATCATCCAGACCCCCTCGTCCAGATTGGTCGAAAATGTCACCATCTTCTTGTATCTCGCCAGAATCGGTAAGAAGGCCGCTGCCATGTCTACCTTCTATAGTTGTTAAAGTCAAAGTTAAATTATTTATTACGTCTTAGTGTGGATTTAGAACAAACGAACAAAGAGCTAGAGCAGGGGCTCCCAATCTTTTTCAGCTCGCGGCGCACTTTGAAGATTAGTTAGTATTTTGTATCGGCGTCCTACCCAAGTTAGCTATTCAATTTGTATAAGAAACAGTCCAAAGATATAGGTACCTAATTGTTACAAATTTAAAATCTCGTGTCATTTTGGTCGTAAAGGAGTTTTACGACACTATGTTGTTTACCAATTCGAGCGCCAAAAAAAAGATA
>DWOX01000400.1:0-10498 GCA_018251315.1 Nastra julia | reverse complement strand
GAATTCTGGTATCCCTGGCAAAAGATCTAAGAAGTGATTTTTACCCATATTTTCCAAAATTTCTTGATATTCTCATTGGGTTACTGAACACAAAAGATGCAGAAAGATTGGAATGGACTTTAGTTTGCTTGGCATTCCTATTTAAAATATTAAAACCTTATTTAAAAAAAGATATAGCGGTTGTGATAAAAAGAATTATTCCATTATTAAGTGAATCACATCCTCAATATATTAATAATTTTGCAGCTGAAAGTTTTGCATTTGTAGCTCGAGATATTCGTGATAAGAAGAGATTCATTGAGTTAATTCTTAATTATTTACAAACAAACAATGATGTAAGTATTTAATTTTTGTATGAATGACCCTGTTTCTTCACATCCTTTAGGACTTACAATACATAAAACCTTTTTAGTATTTTGACTAAAGCTTAATAATACTTTTTAAATTTAAAATTGTTATTTATGTGACTACAGATTTATCTTTTAATCCCTTCTTAGATTATATTCTTTCTCATTCATAATCAGTCATTTTCTTTTCATTACCTACAATTACCTGTTTTTACATGTAATAATTATTTCAGGCTATTACAGGATGTGGTCATCTTATGTTTGAAATATTTAGAGGTGTCAACAATAAATTCCACAGTTGTGTAGAGACTTTCTTGCCATTCTTACTACAGCATCTAAAAGAAAAAACTGAACATCAGGAAATTCTATTCAAACTTTTAACACAAACAATTGAAGACAGTTTACAAACAATATCACATAAAGAGTTTGGAATATTTTGGAATGGTGTTGTTAAATATACAGAGGAAATTTTAAAGGAGGATGAAGACAGTAGGGGTTTGGAATACATTCTAAGGTTGGCAGGTCAAGTAATTGAACATCAGAAGGGAAAATACTTAACAAATCCACCACAACTCTCTTTATTATTGGTAAAAGTAATATGTGAGCAATCTTCGGAAAGTGTTCTAGAAGTTTGTTCTCAAATTGGTGCTTTGTTGCTTTTGTCACCAAACATCACACTATCTCAAGAACATGCTGGAATCATAGTCAAAGTTTTGCTACCTTTGCCATACCCTAATATCTTGATAAATTTCGTTCAAAATGTAATTGAATACTCACAGTTTGATATGCATATTTTGCCACCGTTTTTAAACTTTGTTGTTCAATCCAACTTTGATGATCAGGCAATGTGTGCATTGACTAAAATATGTCTGACTAAATCGCCTCTCTCAAAAAATGGTTTAAAGCTATTTGAATGGGTGAAGTATCCCCTTGATTTTGGGAAAGGATTACCATTATTCATGGAATATTGTCAAAAGCAATTAAGTGGGAGTATCCAAGACCTCATAGAAAATCCAAATAGACTATTGAATGTGTTATTTTGTTTGCCACATGCTGAGAAATTAGACGTAAAGTTATGTATAGACCAGTTAAGACACCTTGTAACTAGTCTTTTGAACACCTTAACAAATTATGATCTCAGTGATCCAACGGAAGAAAATAAATTTCACTGTGACATGTCACCTTTGTCAAAATGTGTGAGAAATGTTCTGTTTTTGTTGACCAATACATTAGAGTGTGCTGTCCACATATCAAGTTGCAAAAGCTTAAAAGAGATATGTGACATAGATCTGTTGTTGCCTGTTATTCTGCCTCGTGCGGCGGATCCAAATTATCTGGTTTCGTTACATCTTGTCGACCTATATTTGACTGCGTATGAGCATGAATATGGGTTAACTTACCCTTTTCTATCCTTGGTTGATTCCTATCTTAGATGCAATGTGTCCTCACCATTCCATGTCGTAAGTACCTGTCTACTTAAATTTAAATTAAGTCTTAATTTATCTTTCTTAATCTTCTAATTTTTTTCAGGTTCGTTTATTAACTACCCATATTTATAAACTCTTCGAAAATGTCGAAGAACTTAACAAAACAGATGCAGTTGATAAATTTTCGATCTTCAGTAAATGTTTTGCTGTTGAAAGCATTTCTCCTTCGATACAAGAATATCGAAGTCAACTTAACATATTACAGAAAATGGCCTTTAATACCACTCAGTATGAGCTTGCTAAGGGAACTGATTTTCATTTATTTCCTTTAGATTATATGCTTGGAGTACTGTATGTAAATTTTAAGTTGCTTTGGGAACCAGTATCTGAATTTATAGCTGGGTTTGGTAATGCATTACCCATCGATGAATTTTGGCCAACATTTCACAAAGCATTGGTAACGTCATTTGCAAATGCAAAAAGGAAATTAAAAGTATTTCAGTTTCAATCAGATATTGAAAGTGATTACGATATTTTTACTAATATGTATTCTGATTACAACAATATCTTAGAAAGGCCAGATTTGTACAATTACAGAAATCTGCTGTTGAAAACAATGACTCATTGTATCCATGTATGTGAAGCCAGGAACAGAGATGTAGTTGTATTATTTCTGCAGTTTATTGATGAGGAATATAGGAGAAACGATCACACAAATGCTCTTAAAATTGACATTGAAACTCATAACAAGGATATGGACGTTGATGAGAATTTAGACAATGCAGAAAATGAGCCAGCAAATATAGAAAATGAACCAGTAACAGAAGACGTGGATTTGGTACTAGATAATGTGAGTGAAACACCAAACGGAAAAGCTATATTTAAAACCCTTATAAACATTATGCAAGTTCTATCACAGTTCAAAAATCCAAGAGCACTACATAAAGAACCAATATTCTGGGAACTGTTTATGGAATTTTTAAAACATAAGAATCCTGGGCTTCAAAAATATGCTTTAGACTGTGTATTAAATTATAAAAACAAGAATATTGTAGCCTATAAAAGTAATCTGCATAATTTGATTGATGAAAAAAAGTTCAAGGATGAAATTACACAATTCAAAATAACAGAGGACTCTCAAAATATACAAGTTGAAGATCGTGAACATGTAATCCCGATTGTATTAAGAATACTTTACGGTAAAATGACATCTAAATTAGGCGCAGATAAGAAAGGAGGTGGTCAAAGTAGAAGGGCTTTGGTAATGAGATATCTAAGTGGTTGTAAAGAAAACGAGATTAAAACGTTTATTGAATTAGCTTTCTCGTACTTGAAACATTATATGACATTGGAGCCAAGGGAAATATACAAAAACATTCAAAGTAACTTAGATTTAAAATCTGTAATAAGCCCAAGTAAATTGCACAGTGTTCTCAATTTATTTGATGTTGTTAGAGAATATTTTGGTGGTCATATGAGTAACGAACTGCTTTCACACCTCTTTAAGATTTACTATGCAGTCTGTTCAAATATAGCTCATGTATTAACTAAGGTTGATAAAGTACACATTGGATACGTTAAGGTCATGAAAAATCTCCGAACACTCGCTCTAGTTTCCTTGCGGAAGATATTTGATCAATTTCATAAATATGAATGGACAAAAGATGAACTGTTCGTAATTTTTGAAACTTTGGTATTTCCGCTAATTCCGAAGTTACACGTTGAAGGAATACACAGTCCTACAGCATTACTGAAATTGTTCAATGTTTGGTGTCAAAATCCGAGATATTATGTGTTATTTATAACAAGTTCTAAGGATGATACAGAGTTGAGTGCTTTACCAGCTATATTCAAGCTTCTATTGGCTCCAAAAACTAGTCCAGGTGTCATCAATGTTATATTGGATATGATAGAGAAATTATTGACTTTAACATTAGAAGATGATGATACTGAAACTCCAATACCTGCTTTACAGTCTTTTAACACGATCAATATAGTAGAAACACACTCTGAATTTAATTTCGGCAGTAAAATTCTCATTCCTCATTTACCGAGTATATTGGAAGTCATGAAAAGAAGAATAGCAAATTCAGCTAAATCAAATACAGTGAATAAAAGAGATCTGTTGATCCTATCAAGAGTTACAGAGTTAGTAACTACACCTGAAATGTGCGATGAGTTACTAAGCTTGTTATTACCAATACTCGTCAAGAAAGTTTGTATGAATATGGCAGAAGAAAATATGGAACATGCAGTTACTACTATAATAAATCTTCTAAACCATAGTACTAATCCTCAAATATACATTAAAAATATAGCTGTTTTATTCAATAAAGTCAATATGATTGAAGTTAGGAAGCTTCTTATTAAGCTGCTTTCTTCCATTGCTGATAACACAAATACAAATAAGGAAGTGTATTTAAAAATGGCCCACATTATTACTGAAATGAATGCTTTTAATAAACGTTGGATAGAACAGCCAGATTTTGATAGAAGATTGGATGCGTATAAAGAGATATATCGGATGCTAGAAAACGAAGAAATTGGAGTTGATTTGACGATTTTGATTGTAAATAACTGTTTTTATTTCATACGCACTGAGAAAGATATCGGATTACGTGATAGTGCTGGATTATGTTTGAAAAAGGTACTTCCCAAATTACTAATGAAGTATCGATCTGCTACTGACGGTCAGTTCTTAATACGGGATACCGTTCTTTCTTTGATATCAGCTGGAATAAGAGATACTAAGAATGATATTTTGCGTAATGAATCTATTACTTTACTTGGAGAATTAGCTAGAGAATGTCCGGATGCTGATGTTGTCCTCACAGATTTATCGAATCTCGTAAACAAAGAGGATAGGGAAGTGGATTTCTTTGATAACATGTGTCATCTTCAATTACATAGACGCGTAAGAGCGCTTCTGAAATTCAGTAAAGTCTTTAAAAAAGTAATTAAATGCCCAACACCACGAACGATAACCAATTTTATTCTACCTTTAGCAACAGTTTATCTATGCGATGAAAAGTATACAGATAAGAATACGCTTATAGATGCGTGCATAGAAGTTGTTTCAACTTCCTGTCGCTTATTGCCATGGTACCATTACGAGGTTATACTGAAATTGTATTTGAACAAAATGCGGCATTCTTCCGAACATCAAAAGCAATTGACTCGTATAATAGTCGGTATTATTGATGCCTTTCATTATGACTTTTCCAAAGTTAAGAATTTGGAATTACCAAAAGCTCTGACGTCATTGATAAAAGCTGATAAAGGTAAAGCCAAAGAAAATGCAGCTGGGCCTAAAGATGGCGAGAATGTAAACGACACACAGGATAATGAAAATGATAAGGATGAGAAAGAGAGAGATGATGAGAAACCTGAGGAAATGGAAATAGAATTGTTAGAAGCCGATGATAAACTAGATAATGAAGATGAAATAACTAAAACTGATCAAAATGTGCCTGCTTTCGACAGAGTTACAAGCGTATCTCCTTCAGTAGCTAATAGGATTATCAAATCCTTGTCTGCTGGGCTTCTACCACAACTGAATAGGTAAGACCAAGGTGCACTTAATTAAGATTTATTTCATCTTGTGGTACATAGTTCTTTATTTCACTAAAAAATAATCGAAACTGATAAAAGTGGTAGATTTTGAGTTAAATACACCTCAAAATTCCCGTGTTTATAATGCACTTCCAACTTTACTCACTCCCAGTTTGACATTATTCACAAACTGTGATTTTTTTCAGAGCTATAGGTAAAATGACGGAACACGAAGAGTCTCACAAAGTGAACCGCCGTCGTACGGGATTCGCGCGACAAGAAGACGACATGCTTCGTGTGCCCATCGCTTTGGCGCTAGTGAAGCTATTGCAGAAGTTACCTGGAGATATACTGAAGCATCAGTTACCTGGGTAAGTGATGATTGTAAAGTGAATCCTATTGCACTGTAAATAAAGTATAGTTTTCATTTCGTCGCGAAGACATTGCAAGGTTATGTTGTTATTACAAATTGAATAGAAATTCTTATCATTACAACATCTTGAATACATAAATAACAGAGAATAGATTTTTTAATAGTTTAATTACATATTTCAAAAGTCGATTTAGATTAAACTTATCCTCAATTTGTAATCATATTTTAAAATAGTAAACGGATAAATTTGTTTCAGAATCATAATAAAATTGTGCTCTTTCCTAAAATCTCCTCTGAAACAAGTTAGGATGACAGCACGAGATATAGTAAAGAAAATAATGTTGACTATCGGTACGTCATATCTCGGCGTCTTCCTAGAACATTTAACTATGTTACTTACGAGAGGGTTTCAAGTACATGTATTAGTTGCAACAGTTCACACGGTATTGGACGCGCTAAAGAGCAAATTTAAATCTGGTGATATAAATGATAATCTGGATAATATTCTAGATTTGTGTGTAAATGATTTATTTGGAGCTTTGTCAGAAGAAAAAGAAGTTGATAAACTTCATTATAAAACACCAGAAGCTAAGCCTAGTAAGAAGAGTTACGTGACTTTAATGATTGTAGCTCAGAATATTACAGAGCGATGTTTGATTAATTTACTCCTTCCATTCAAAGAGGTGTTACAAAAGCATCATTCCAAGAAGATAGTAGTCAAAGTACAAGAAGCATTAATGCATATTACGAGTGGTTTAGTTACAAACAAATTTATCGATATTGAATCTCTATTTGTATTTCTACACGGCATTGCTTCCGAAAGCATTCCTGAATTTGTTTTGGGTGCTCCTAAACGAGAATTGACTGAAGCTCAAAAAGAAAAAATGCTTCGCGCGAAACCAGATTGTTTTATTATACCAGAAACCCCGAAAAGAAATAAAGAGTCGCAGGCGAAACACGTTAAGACTTCTTCAAAGACGAATGCTCATGTTTTAATGGAATTCAGTTTGAATATTCTTTACGTAATACTTAAGAGAGAGAAGGTTCCAAGAATGGATTGTCGAGCGTTTGTAGATCCGCTGATACCTTTATTGGTGGATGCGATTAAAAGTGACCATGTGAAAGTAACAACAGTAGCTATCAAATGTATCGGCTCTCTTTGGACGATCAGAGTCAGTACCCCAACTTTAGAAGAAATGGTGAAGGATATAGTGAAACAAATATTTTCAATACTGCATAAGTATGCAACATTTGAAATTAGCACACAGAATGACAATTATCAGTTAGTAAGGAACGCTTTTAAGGTACGTACGTATAAAAAAAAAATAAACATATTTCGTATCTTTTATTTTTAATGTAGGTATTTTATAGAATGGCATGTTTTAAATGAACTAGATACTTTTTTACGTCTTAATGAAACAGTCACATAACTTCGATCGATCTATAAAAGGAACAGGAAACAAAAAATCTGATGCGTATTCATTTCCAGGCCATAACAGCCCTAATTCGCAACGTGAAGTATTACACATTAGAAGCAGAACAATTAAAAACTCTTTTGTTGTATGCGGAAGAGGATTGTCAGAATGACGAACGCCAAGCCAATTCTTTCTCCCTACTTAAGGCCATTCTTGACGCTAAATTAGTTTCTACAGAGCTGCATGAAGTCATGGAGAAAATATCAAAAATATGTATACTGAGTGAATCTTCGAGGTCCAGGTATTCGAAAATATATTTTTAAATTGTTTTATTTTTTAATAGGTTTTTTGTTTTGTTTTGAAAATGTTAATTTGAAATTATTTCACAACGCCTCGGTTAATAACTCCTCTATAATAACTTACTGGTTAACAAAAAAAAAAACAAAACGATTAAAAAAAGGCAGAGACTTTGAATCATACGATTAACGAGAATTTGTGCTAGATTACTTCATTATAATAATCATTCTTAATATGATTTCAGAGACGAAGCACGAGCAATATTCGTGAACTATCTCACGCACTATACGCCGGGGAAACGAATGGAGAAGTTCATTCAATTCTTTGTCACACAACTCAATTACGAACTACAACATGGCAGGGAATCATCACTAAAGTTCTTAGACATGATTATCAATAAATTTCCTGTTGTAAGTATTAAGATTTCGCTTATTAATAGCTTGTTATTTGTAAAATGATGTATCGATATAGATTGGTAGAGATTTTGGTTTTGCGGTTTGAAATCGAATAACATAATTTTTTCTTGGAATGGAGTAAAAAATTGGACTGTGTACTTATTTTTTCTAGTTTTAAAATCATTGCAAATATGTATATCTCATATTTACTTTTGTGCGTTGGATATAAATGCATTTTTAGTACTTATATGACTTGGTTCGAAGGACCAAAATATACAAACCCTAGTATTCTATGAAAATACTTTACAACCAACTAGATATGAAAGACAAGCAGAGTTAAAAATAATACTAAAAAATTACTTACATGCATACATCATCAAATTTTATCCTGTTTTTAGACTCAACTCTCAAAACACAGTGCATACATGTTCCTAGCGTTGGGCGCGTGTATGGTGAATGACTCGGCGCCCGAATGTAGGTCGTCAGCCGCCTCTTGTATAGAGAATATAGTGAAAAAATTGCCTGCTATAGAGAGAAACAAGCTCTTTGATCTAGTACTCGCTTTCTTTCAAGATACTCGGGTAAGTTTAATAACCACTTGTATTATTAAGATTAAGTTTCTTGAATAATGAATGGTAAAAAAATGTCATCTTTAAAATCTAATTTTGTTTTGTTTACATTTTTGATTTATAAATGTTATCAATTTACAATGTCTCAGTTATTTATTTCGTAATCTTAAGGATTTGTTTAATTAAAAAAAATGTCTTTCTTAACATACAGTATTACCTACCCGCAATTTTTTTTCATACGATAATTTTAGTTTTCTTTAAATGTGCTATATTTTCAGCCCGTGCATTTCGAGTTAGCAGCGCAGTTAAGCATTCGTTTTATTAATGTGGAACAAGAAGAATTTAAGAGCAGACTCCCAACTCTCTTATCACTTGTCAGTGGGAAAATTCTTCTACTGAGCAACGATATAACAGAAGGACGTTTCGTTAAAGTGACTTTAGAACAAGAAGAGAAACAGACTGACGAAGAAAAACAGAACGAAAAGGACCATAGTTTAATCCAAATCTTGAATTTAATCGACAAGATTACAGTCCATTGCGCGTCTACTATGAAGAATAAGAAGTTTGACAGTGATTACGACGATATAGCTCAGCAATGTCAAGCGTTGTTAGCCTACCCTCATGCGTGGGTTAGAATTAGGGCGGTTAAGGTTTTAGGCCATATTTTAGCAGCAGTGAATGCAGAAGAATTGGATCTCATAGCGAAGAAGAAAGTTGAAAGTGACCGAGGGTTTATTTATTATGAAACGGAGAATTCCTTCCGGAGTTTAGTGCTGGATCTGTGTGCTCAATACACGCCAAATGTTTCTAAAGATATGGCTGATCAGGTAGGTTGTGGGATTGTTAACATAACCTTAGATTTTACGCATTTTAAAGCGCTAACTGAAGTGTAATGTTTTACGGTCTAAACACGCCTTTATAAGTTTCGTGTGAGGCGTCATCAGATTCATCCATCACTATTGAGACTGACACACTATTTTTTATTATTGTTTAACACCTAAAATATTTTGCAGGTAACATCAGTGTTATTCGAAATAATGAAACTGGTTCACTCTATGTCGTTCTTCCAACTGTCAAATAAGAATCAAGAGGATGTCACCGAGATGGAAAGTGGTGGTAAAGTGAACATCAGATGGATATTGTTCAAGCAGCGGAAAGCTATCAATGCTGAGGTGGCGAAGGCGCCGAATTGTATGAACATTGTAAGTATTTTCAGGATATCAATTACTTTCTAATTTTTATTTCTTTTTGTATTGTGGACTGTTTTATTTAAATGGTCAAAACAAATTTTCCCTACTGTTATGGGTGTCTTCTGTGTTACATATAAATAAAATATAATTGTTTTTTTTTTCTTCAGCGAACAGCAATTTTCACAATATGGCAGCACGTAATAAGCTCTTTAGAACCGGAAGATTTAACTAAACTAGTTGATGTGATCTTACCACCGATAGTTCGAGAGCTATCTACAGGGGACCCAATGGACCAGGCTTCCCCAGCTAAACAACTGGCGGGTAGACTTGGCAAGAAGTTGAGGAGAAAAATAGGAGAAATCGAGTATAGCAAGATGGCGGCTGAGGTGCAATCGAAGCTTAATGTGAAAAGAGCGGCGAGGAAGAAGGTAGATCTCAGGAGAGGG
Organism: Nastra julia; assembly: GCA_018251315.1. Lineage (NCBI taxonomy): Eukaryota > Metazoa > Arthropoda > Insecta > Lepidoptera > Hesperiidae > Nastra > Nastra julia. The sequence goes on along the minus strand of DWOX01000400.1, from coordinate 487 downwards.
AAAGAGGAACGATAAGGAGAAAAAAAGACAGAGGAAGGAGAGAGAAATAGGGGATGAAGGAAATAGAGATAGAGAAGAGAGAATTGAAAATTTGATTGTAGTAGATTTTAAATTAAGCAGGGAGGTGTTAAAATGCTTGAAAATAATCTTATTTAATTTATTTTCAGTTACTACTTCAAGAAAAAGTGCACAATCCAGAGAAGGCTGCTAAAAGAAAGCTTCATCTTAGAGAAAAGAAGAAACAAGCAAAGAAGATGAAACTAGACTCCATCCGCGGCAAGAAACGAGGGAAGAAACGGAAGGCGGAGGACGTTGACCTGGAGGGAGGGTTGTTGAGGGACGATGAATAGCTCGGTCGAGCGGTTCCCAAAGTATGCTGTAGACAGTAAAGAGATTGAGAATCATTTGTAGGGTATTACTAAGAAGAAAAACTATCAATCGTATTTTTTGTGGAATTGTCGTATTTTATTTAAAATAAAAAATAAAG
>DWOX01000399.1:0-10500 GCA_018251315.1 Nastra julia | reverse complement strand
CTGCTGTAAGTTTCACTATGGCAATAACGGGAAAGTTTTATAATCCCGATTAGTTATCTGCATAAAATTTCGAGACGTGTCTTCTAAAATCAAACACTATTTCACTAATTTTAAATTCAGATCCATTGACTCCAAAATGCAATTTAGGAGCGAATAGAAGGAATAGCAAATATCCTATTGAAATGAATTATTCCACAGCCGCTAGTGGAGTCTTCATCTTAAAGTCGTGTGATCTACATAGGGGAGATGTGAATGGGAATGAGGTTGCATCAGCATGCACGTTATCAGTGATCACTCTATTACATTAATGTAGGTTATCCAGCTATTAAATAAACCATCAATTTATACATACAATATTGATTACCCAACTGCTGTATGTATATTTCTTTGACAGACTCGACATCAAAAACCATTGGTCGGATTTCAACATGATTATGAAGTGACATTGGATTTTTTCCCATTTTGGGAGTGGCGAGTCTAGACAATTTGTTCATATGGACCCTGCTCCCCTCCAAGATGTTAATAGATGACATGACTATTACTTTTACGTACATCAATACGTTCCCCTCTAATTAATGGGAATTGCCAAAATGTTTAGCTACTGAAATTCAAAGGAAGAAAGTTAAAAATAAATCTCCAAATGCATCGTAAGTATTGTTGCAGACAACAGTCCTAATGAAATGTTTGGTCATTTTTCTTGTGGTCAAATGATTTGTTTCTTTCTTCAAAACAACGGTTCTGGTGTATTTTTTCAAGCGTACAGGAGCTCGACGAGGAAAGTGTTTTTCGTTTCTTATAAATCGTAATAATACTTTCTGGTAACTGCGGCGCGTAGGTTAAACAAAATTTCATTTGCTCAAGTGAAAAACTGGAACTGTACCATAAGAGAACATTTACAACGAACAGTTAAAATTTCATGGGAGTGTGGTCTTTAGAGGGTACAAAGAGGTATGACAGGGTTAGGTTGCTCTTAAGGCAGCGACCATCTCTTCCTATTCAAGAAATCGCCACCAACCATTCTACCAATTCGCACTGAACCAGGGCGGTTGGATTCTGCTCTAGATCTCGTCAGTTGAACGAAAAGACTCAGCTCGAACTATCATCCGATAAAGCCAATATTATTAACTAAGTTATTGTACTTCAAGAACTGTACATACCATGACAGCGTTGATCTTGAAGTCCATATGGTTCTTGACCTCGGCTGCGAGCTCTCGCACCAGTAACAGCCCGTCCTTGCGAGCTACTTCCACGTTGTACTCGTGATATTTCTGAAAACAAATACATTTTTACTTTCCATGTTTAGCATTAACCGTTTTTGGTTATAGACAAAGAAGTAATCTTGTTGTTCACCTTGGATTACAAAAGAAAGATTAAAACGGATAGTCACTATTCACATGCTTCTTGTAGGTCTAGAAAGAAAGAAGTAAAGGGGGAATTTTTATTTCTTTCTTTGGCAATGTTTTGTATTCCTTCGATGTTACTGATGTCTAGACATGATCCTATGATCATTTACCATTTTGTTATGTTTGTAGCGCCCTTAAATTTGTACGGAGGTTGATTAATTCTTCGGTCAGTAGGATACATTACGAGTAGAGATTGCTTAAGTAACTCAAGGATAGACAGAGTCCCTTATACCGCAAATTTAACATGCAAATAGGGTCTCTTGTAATTATTTCTACTGTAAATTATGTATTCAATGGTATGGGCGGACGGCGTCCATAGCATACAAGCGGTTTCATTCAAAATGTAAAACCGTGAATGTGATGCAGACATAGACTCGGTCCGTTAGAAGTAACTAACGGAATAATTAAAACATTGAGTTTCAAAGTACTTTGTATTAGAGCGCCGTGGCTAAGTTTGTTTTGTACCAGAATTGAACGAGACTTTCTAAGTATTTTCCATTCCGACCTTCTTATTACGACTGTACTATTTTCATGGTTTTAATTTACATCGTTGTAGATTGCATGTTTATTTTAGCGAAAAATATTAAAACCGCTGGCAAAATATTGATTTGAAATACGGTTTTTAAAAATCTTATTCTTTGTAAAATCAATGCATCAGTTGATTACCCTACACTGTGTCTTTAGAACTTAACGTTTCGTTTACGGCATGAAAAAGCGGTTTAATTTTTTACTAACTCGATTTACATGTTTCGTTGAATTTTATTTTAAACATTTGCATTATCTATGTAAGTGATAAATTTGGTCCTATTTTTCTTGCGTCGTTTTTAGCGCTGTTCGTACCCTAACATCCTTTGTTAACCGTCCGCCCGACAAAAGGGCATTTACAAAGGGCAAGACGATTTCACTAACCGAATTTTACGCAGCGTGATGGATATCAATGGATTAAAATAATAATTATACATTTAGGAAACGAAAATACGAGTTCACAGTAGTGCGGTGCTAATGGCGATTTAGATTTCGTGACATTTTAATTAAAATAGTTCTAGCGAAGGTTGTTGCTTTGTTAAACAGCTTCTTACCTGTTATTTGAGCTATATTTGTTTGTCTTCATAACCTAAACTTTCGAATGCTTATACAAGTAGATAGATATTTTATTATTATTTTAATTTCTACCTTTATAATAATAAACGATGCATGTCCTATTTTACATTAAAAAGTTGAACATTTTAATTATTTATTGAACTGCCCAATAAAGTTACGTATTTATTTAAATTTCACAATCTGTAGTCACTTTGATTTAATATTGAATTATAAACGTAAAAACTTACTCAATAATCACTTAACACAATCACAAAAGTAGGTTATTGTTTGATCGAACAAAAAAAAGCGTCACTCTACAAGTACGATGTTCCTGATACCCACTTTATAATTGGCTACTAATCTTTTGCAGTGTTATTTATATTCGCACAACGGCAGTCCAGTGCATGGGTAAAATGCGACTGAAATTAATCGAGACTTTCTTTCCGTTCTGACAGGCTTCAGAACGTATCAGACCCGCTGTAGATGAGTTTTGGACAATTACCAGTGAAACTCAGAACATCAAACAATATTGACAACTAGGACGCTGACCGGAGACCATGCCAACAATTTCTGAATCAATGACGTTGAACTGTTTCATTATATTTTAACGGCTGATCTACATTATCACTGATATTAGAGTAGCTTTGCGTACATGTGGTTAGCAAATGTATTTATAGCATTTTCGGTCTTCGAGGATTTCTTTGTTTCGTGTCCATCCATCAACTACATACCTACACATTGCAAAGGCATTGCAATTCAATTGAACATCTTAATAATTTATTGGCTATTTTAGTCAGTTTTGATTGCTCTACCCCAGATCCAAATCTCACTCGTATCATAGGTACTTGATTCTTAAAACCACACATTTTCATATGCTTTATAGATTTGTTATTATTCAGTAATGCTTGCTGTTCTAAAAATAAATTTATAGTTGTAGTTTCGTAGTTAAGTGGATGTTGTGGTTCGCCTAATTACTAATGAAGTACATCCCTAAAAAAATATATGTTATATGAATAAACATAGCTGCAAAGAAAACAATGTGCTCTATAAAGAAAATTGGCGCTCTGTTGGGTAAAGTAGGCATGTATCTTAATTAATAGTATTGTTGATTCCTAGTCTTGTCAGAGAATTTATACTCCATATTTTACTTGTCCTAAAATTGAAACATAAATGTATATTTTCAAACCGATTTTTGCAACAACTTAAGTATTCGTGATAAAATTGAAGTGATGAAATCACTAATACTTTACTGAAATAGTGTCAATAACATGAAAATATGTGATCATCGTAACAGGATTTTCGTAAAACTCCGTGTTAAATATAAATAGGACAGCTAAAACAATCAACTATATCCTTATCAGCCTTTCGGCAACATGTTTTGATCTGGTGGGATTCTCAATTGTTAGATCAGGTGCAGTGAGTTAGTGATAATTATATTGAAGCTATTAACTAGGTTCCTGCTAAAAGTATTTTTCATGTGATATGTATATTGTTGCGGATTTTTTTGAAAAAGACACAAAACATGTTTATTTATTAATTATATTTTTTCTAGAACTAGTTAACAAAAAAATGATAAAAGATAGTCCTTTTGTCAATAATCATTTTAACGTCTTACAAGCTAAACTGCATTCTAATTGAGATTGTCCTTTACACTGCATTTCCACTCGTATTTTTGATGATCACGTGGAAGGTAGAAATACGGGAGCACGCGTTCGTTATTGCTTAATGTTTTGTAGTTGTAGATTGCTAGGAAATCCATGAAATCTTAATTATGCAACAAATTTACCGTTTACCTTCCGTTCAGACTTTATTTTAAATTGTACAAATGTTATGCTCTAATAACCCCTGTCTTTCGACACCTTTTATGCTCCTGCAACTGTTTCGTCAAATGCAGCTTCGTGTTCTGATCTCGATAGCATAAATTCAGGAAGCGTTACACCTAACGCTGCGCTATATCGAGGCATGGTTTCTGCCCAAAATGCACCTAACGAGTTAACACCAGCAAATTCTTCAGGGGGAGCTATGTTAGTCTCATCGCTTATTTGTGCATCAATTTCTGCTTGAGATTCTTCACTTCTTTTAACTCTCTTCGGCTCTTGGATTGCAGGACTTGAATTAGTTGCACTTGTATCTAACGTAGATGAGGGAGCCTTCTTTCGTTTTAATTTTTTATTATACTCAGGATTTTCCGCAGTGTACGCCGCGGATTCTGGCGCAACAGGTGAACTTGTAGTTACCGTTTGACTTTCAGCTTCTTCGTTTCCATCTTCAAGTGTTGCCGGCTTTGAAGTGAATTCTTTTACTTCTTGATATGCTAGGTGACTTTGTTTTGGCGCAGACTCGGAAACAAACATGCACTCTTCATTTTTCAGCCCAGCATCATCAATACATTGATAACATGTCATACCATTTTTCTGGACCTTTTTACATGCTGATCTGTCTTTTTGCTTGAATTCAGCTAATACATGTTCGACGTCTTTCTTGGGTTGATTGTTACTGTAAAATCCGGGTAATGCTTTTTTATAATCGTAAGGTTCGGCTACTGACTCCTTATTTTCCGTGCTCTCACCATCGCTGGCCGCACGCAGTGACTCACTTTTTTTAGGGCTGGACGAATAATATCCTTTATATTTTTCTCCGGAGTTATCGCCGTACGATTTATCTTCTGAGTATCTTTGTGGGGCCGACTCATCCTTTTTCTCTTGATACTTTTCGGATTTTTTCGGTTGCTCTGATTTTTTATTACTTTCAGGCTCATCGGGTTCGTCATTACTGTCAAATTTCCTTTCTTTAGAATAAGCGTATTTATTATTTTTGGGTTCGGCTACGTAAGAACATGACTCATAGTTTCCTCCAGTTTTAGGATCTTTGCAAGACATGCAGACCATACCATCCTTCTTTACTTCTTGACAATTTTCAGGATTTTGTTTAATTTCTGCCGCTTGTTTTTCCGACAGTTGTTTTATTCTGTCATATTCCTTATGGTCATATCCTGAATCATATTTGTACGGATATTCGTATTGTTTCTTGGGGTCTTCTTTATAACTGCTGTAAGGACTGCTATCAAAAGCTTTAGGTCTTGAAATATATTCGGCTTTGTAATCATAATTGCCTTCATCCTCTTCGCTGTTTTTTCTCGGTTTGCTGCGGCTACGGCCGCCTGCATATCTCCGAATACGTGCTGGCCCTGTAATATAAGCATTGAACTTGTATTCGTTTTGATCTTCGGGAAGTTCTACTAATTTTTCCTTGCGGTAATCATAAGGATGATCAACTTCAACTTCAGTAACCCCAGGCTGAAAGTAAGCTGAAACTCTTGGATCTTTTTTTAACTTTGCCAAAATATCTTCGTTTTCCTCTTCTTCTGGTTTATACACTTTATAATTAGCATCATGAACAGTTTGAATATCGTATCTAATAGGGCTAACTTGTTGCGCATTGGGTGCTACATGAGGCTGAAGTTGTTGTTGCTGTTGTTGTTTTTGTTGTGTCGATAATTTTGCAGATTTGCCAGCATGAAAAAAGCTTTGACTAGCAATGGGATTAAATCCAAAATTCTCTGGTGCAAAAGGACTCTCCAAGGGCGTTAATCGGCTTTGAATAGCAGAACTACTAACAATTGTATCAAATAACTGAGGGTATTGACCATTATCTACTTTAATTACTGCTGCAGGACTTGAGGCCAACGAACTGATGCCTGAAAGATACATAAAGCGCTAATTAGGCGAAAGCAAGCTACAGTCATTTGAGTTGCAAATATTATATGGAAGTGCCATGTTCTATGTATTAAGCTTTACAAAACTACATTAAATAATATTACTAACTTACTAACCAGTGTCTACATCGTCAAAGTTACTCTGAAAGTCGTATGAGCCAACAAATTCGTCTTCGTCTTCGCCATACGAAAAAGCTCCCTGACACGCCACCAAAATTATAAACTGAAACAATAACAAAATGTGATTTAACGGCCTTTTGTGAAACATTTGATAAAAAAAATATAAAATTGCAGAAAAAGCAAATCGTACCAAACATCCAAATCTAATAAACATTTTTGCAAAGTGGGTTTACACCCAGATTAGCTGTTTAAAGTAAATGCTTCGTGCTCGCAGAGTTGTATATCTCCTTTGCTTCGGGATGAAAGTAACGTCACAATTTTACAAAGACAAGGTTTTATAGGCGTCATTATTGCGCAGGTGAAAGATCGGTGCAACAGAGCGCGCGCGGCAATGAAGCGTGTAAAACCGGGCAATGCCCGCTTACTCCATCCGCTGCGACCGCTGGGGTCAACCTGCAATAGGCCTGAAATTACGTGATCGTATGCAGTGCTGTGTGTAATACCAGCTAACAACACATTGTCAAGGTTTGCAAACTAAACAGTTTGTTAGCTGACTAAAGCTATCCTCGTATCTTCTATATCCTAGTAGTAGACCAGAGAATGAATGATTAATTGCAGAATGCCACTCAAAGTATATGTAGGTATCTCATAATATAGTGGCTGCAATTGTGAATCAAGTGGTCGTAGAATCTAGAAAACTGCTTCTGTAATAATTTATTTCCATGGTTGGTAAAAATAATCATAGATAAATCAATGAAGCTAATTTAATTTGTTTTGGTCATTTACAAGAAAGTTACGAGTTTACTAATAGAATTCAAATTTGCGATTGAAATAACAGGAGCCATCCTTGTTTAGTATACTAGAAACTACAAGGCACGGTTTTAGTTTAATGATCGGCAGCTTAGTCTGGCCTAAAGCATATTTGTTTTATTTCCAGTTTACATATTCGTAGGACAAAAGTCTTACGAAGTCCCGAAAGTTGTGCCACTCGATCTTTTGTCATAGTTTACAAAAACCCTGGGCAGGTGGCTCCGAAGTACTCAAGAATTTTTTCCACTATCAGTCATCCATCCCTCAATCCGTCGTTGCTTAACTCTGTCAATCACTTAGTATTTTGATAAAATAACTAGTTAGAAAATAAGAACATCAATAATAACAAATCAATAAAAACTACGTGAAACCGTCTTTTTTCGGTCTTCAATACAATAAACTTTTAACGCACCTTATTGCAATTAGCTTCGCTATCGTAACCGTGATCATAATTATATTGAGAAAACAAACTAATTTATCCAGATAAAAAGTTTATTTCTTCTTAGGAATATACAAAAACTAATTTACACAGTATCTTCAAGTTTTTCAAGCAGCTGGCGACTCCCTTTTCTTTTATCAGCATCCAATGCAGACTTCATGGAGACCTTTAGCAAAAAAGGTTTCAATTAATTCAAAGGCTGTTTTCAATATTCTATACATCGATAACGGTTTCGACAAATAAGAGCCTTAGCACAAAATATTTAAGAACGCGTTAACAACGCACGCTTACAACAATATAGATGCGCGTTTGAAGCGTGTATCAGTTGGGTTCCTATCCCTTCCAACAGTGTTCAGAAATCGCTCTTAATTGTTATAATTATTTTTTTAAGGTAGGTTAGGGTGAAAATGCCCTTTGGCCACTGCGACCCGATAAGATCTATTGTAGCCAAGCCCTTAATTGTTACTTGCTGATCAGACAGGGATTATGAATAAAAAGATTATTGAAGACAGCCGCTACACAATGATATATTGTTGTTTGTGCTGACTTATTTGTGTTAGTTTATGGCCTATTATTGGGAATGTATGAGCATTAATTATCATTACAAGAAATTACTATTATTATTTATTTATTAATGTGAAACATAACAATGATGTAAACCAGTCTGGGTTCAAAATTCAATAATAAGTAGATAGTAATGCTTACAGACTACTCACTCGTATTCGACAGTAACTCGATTAGCTGTTCTAATCGGATAATCTGGAATGACTAATGAACGTCTTACTGCTAATAAGCGGTATCTGTTAATCGTCCTCAAGGACTCATATACCGAAAAACCGCTATTGTAGAGTAACATACGCGTTTGTTAAGTAATTATTTGTTCTCCTTACACGCTAGTAGGTATCATAAGGAAAAAGATATATTTATCGGCAATATTTAATGTAAAGCATACAATAAAATGTTGATGTTATTCAATCTAGATTTACATTATTCAAACATTCTTCAGGTCCAGCTCTGTCGAAATCTGACATCCCTTTTGATATCCTTTGTTGACAGACGTCAATACCAATGTTAAGGTTAACTGTCATTTTTAATGTCAGTCAACGGTTCTTCTAAAAACTTAGATGATCCGTGACATTTTGTTAATTGTAAATGTATATATTCACCGATTAATTATGCATATACTCGTATACCACCAAACACAGGCAATAACGTAAAAAGTTTTAAAATTCTACTGTTTCTAGGTTGGACAGCAGAAACTATCAAACACACCGTAATCCCATAACGTAGAGAAGGCACATCGCTGGAATAATTCCGGTAAAGCATAAAAAAACAATAAAGAGAAGATGTTTGACGGCCCGCGCCGTGAGGAAGACTGGCATGCAGACCTGGTCACATTGCACGCGGCTGGACGTCGCAACATGGTTACATTAAAATAAAAATAGTTACGCTACACAGCTTCTTCTCTCTAGCATTGTCTATATCGTAGGTGCCACGATATATAAATAAGCAAAAGACTCATGCCGAAATAATAAAAATGAATCGTTCAAATTTAAGCCATGATGAACCCAACAGCCTAGCATCGTAATCTTTACGCCATATGAGTTGCATAAGCTTTTATTTTAGAGTTTAGAAAAGTCGTTATGTTGTACTAGTGGTTTTGTTGAACAACTACATAAATTGCTTACAAAATCAGATCACTGGTAAATAAGCTGTCGGCGAGGCTCGATTTGCCAAACGAAATTATATCATTAGATACCACGCAAGGAGGATGTTATGTGTATAGTTTAACCTCAACTTTTGTCCTATTATTGTCCACCTGAGCTGATATAGTATACTAGCGATAAGCCACGATTAAAACTATATTTTATTATGTCTAGGGATTTTAAAAGCTTTCAAAAATTACACGGAAAACCGCCGCAACCGCGCGCAGTGTGAACCGTCCACGGCGTGAGTAATGGTGCCGCGTCGCTGAGGCTATCTAAATCGCACCGTTATAAATGATGCGATCAATTCTTGTTTACTCCCAAGAGCCTTCATTGAATACGGCTTGATGCTGCACTAAGTAAACGAGCTCTTTTTTATGCTCGGCGATTTCGAGCGATATCCTTTGAAGAGATAAGGTTTTACATTGTTATAACTTGTGTGTAAATAAAATTGTTTAAACAAAATAAATGTCACTTTTATTGGTAACAAACAACTCTTTCTTCGCTTGCGTGAAAACATCTTAAATGATAATAATGATAATGATAAATTATTTATTTGCCAAAATGTGGTACATTAAGGTCTTATTAGCTAGCATTTTAAATCTCACATTTGCCAAGTCAGTAGCATGCAAATAATTTTAAAAGTCAGCACTTAACTATCGAATATATCCAATAGACATTCCAAGTTATACGTATTACACATAATCATATAAGATCCCTAAAATATACATAATCACTATCGAGATGTCACACACATTATATTCCATTTAAGAACGTCAATATTATAATCTGAATTAGATAGTTATTTTATGTAAACAATAGTTTTTAGTAGTATTTTGCTTGTAATTCGCTTTATTTTAAATTAACAGAGCACATTAAAATAACAAAATGTTCTAGATGGGTCCACAAAAAAAGGATTCATTGCGGGTAAATTTATTATTAATGTACTAACTACCGCGAACCGGCAGGGCGCCTGAGGACGGTTACATATAGTCTTTACGCACTTTACACAGGCGCTTTGGAGACGCAACATTAGCAACCGCCTACGTCTTTAAAAGAATCTCTATGCAAAATTTCAATTCAAATAATTTATTTCGTCTTAGGAACAAATAGCTCACTTAGAACGTCAAACATTACAATAAATAAAATGAACTCATTCACAACATTGCAATAAGTGTCTAATGTCAGTAGACAAAACCTGTCATATCATCGGCTTTATGAATGAAC
>DWOX01000398.1:0-10501 GCA_018251315.1 Nastra julia | reverse complement strand
CCGCTGGATCAGAAGGCTCAGGACCGATTGGAGTGGTGGAAGTTAGGGGAAGCCTATGTCCAGCAGTGGACAAACAAGTTCATTTCTATGTAAATTGTAACTATGAAAAATATCAAACATATTTATAAACCAAGCGTAAAAAATATTTAGAGTTAAATTTACAAACATGTAAGAAATGATTGTCTTCAAAGTTAGTCGGCTTGGCTGCTCTCTAAATATTATGAGAAACGTACCTAAATAAAACATCATTCATAACTCAAGATAGACATATCGGGAGCGCATGAACTGCAAAGTATTTATTTATGCCTATTGCGGAATGCTGACAAGTACATTTTGAGAATAAATGACTTCCGTGTCAAATGCTTGAATCGACTGCTTACGACTGCAGCGAAACCATTTGTCAATCTTGTAAGATATATGAACGTCTCTGTAGAACTATTTGAAGTACAGGGCACTTTACATCAACTCAACAATCGGTTTCTCTAAATTTGCTAAGTGCAAGTCGCATTGATAATAATTAATAGAATATAATATGGGGATTTTATTGTTGTTTTAGTTTATTTTGAAACAGTAACAGTATCGGCCATAGTAAAACACTTCCGTCTTTAAAAATCACTTGACCAATTTTATTAAAAAAATCTTCCTAATTAGGAGCTATTATTAACAAAGAATTGGCTTCTTTAGTCCAGCACTTGTAACCGTAAAAATCATAAAATTAAAACAACAGTTATTCCCGAATATGCAATCCGTTTGTAAAGAGCCTAACCAGTATCAGTGGAATCGGTTGTAATGGCTAAAAAACGCTGTAATAGCCAAAAAGCTAGCCGAGTGAGCAGCAATAATTCCAGCCAATCCATCATTTGGACCAGCCGCAGTGCAATTCAGAGATTATCTGCAACTTGATAGACGAATTTAAATGCATATGGAATTCGAATCCAAAAACATGGTAAAGATTTTAACCACGAGAAGAAAATTAAAATTTTCTTAAAAACGTAGTCTCAGAAAAACTATCGGTTTAAAAATTTACACTACCTTCAGATTCAGAAAAAGAAGAAGATGCGCCCATAAAAAAGAGACTAGGATTTCCCACAAAAAAATAAGTCAACGGGTGATTTACTTGCAGCAACTCGTATAAATTCTTTGGCAGAATAGCAGTAATAAAATACTACAAACCACATATCCCATAAATCTTTTGGTTTTTATCTTAAATGCACAGAAATTTAACAAAAGATTCGGATTAAATCCACAGTTTAATGTTCTAACCGACATTTTATTTATGCGTCTAGACTACACGAGAAATATCATAAGACAAAGAATTTATTAAAGAGGAAAAGCGGATTTCTGTAAATAATACTTGGCACAGTTTTAACTGCGGTTTCATTCGCTTAGATTTGAGTTTTAAATGAAAGTCTTCCTGAAAATAACTAACATTTTCCGTGAGAAATTTATTGAGCTTAGTTTCCAGTATATCTCTGAGAAAATTAATTTCGAAACTTTGTGTTTTTATTTTCAAGATACAATGTCATTGTATGAAATTAATTGTGCTAAGATTCTTCTTGTTCATGTCATGCAGTTCTGCCAAAGACTTAATTAATTTTTCACGACACTTTTGCCTTAGTTATAAATAATATCTGTAGTAGTCAGTGAAGTAGAATCAAATTTTATAATTATGATAACAATAAATTCTAATTTGAAATATTTATTCAATACATATGTGACCAATTTATTTTACAGAATTTTCTTTTCTTCTTTGAAAATATTAGTAGCGACTATTTCATCATAGGACACTACATTCAGCTCACAACACCTAACACAGCAATTTAGAATAGTCCAAAATAACAAAAATGTAAGATGAGTTATTTCACGACCAAAACGAGTTACAAAATGTGAGTGATAAACGCTATTGTCCAAAGCGGGAAATATATCCTCCACGCCACATACAGAATACATCAGAAAACGCGAAAAACAATCGCTCACTTTTTGTTCCTTTCATAGTACAAAGAGGTTCGCTGCAGGCGGGGTGTCTTTCTTGAGTAACACGCTTTATCCGGCCACCAACTTAACTTGATCCTTTCCACTTGCTTCCCATTTCACACCCTCGTGCGAACAACGAATGGGTCCACGTTCGTGGGGATCAAGATAGAATGGACACTTTACACATGTCTTGTTCGGAGACATAAAATACGGGAGTGTTTTCAAAAGAAAACTGTGGCACGTCATGTATCCCTCTGCAGTTGTCATGTAGGTCTTTTGATCGTCGACGCTCTTTTTTCACAAACCTCTTTTTTTATAAGACTCCAAATGAATCTGCCGGGTGCTTTCGCTTAGATTGTTTCGGGTCGTTAGTTGAAGAATGTCTTCAGGAAAGAGTTTGGATAAGGATCCTTATTCGTAGACGAAAAATTATAGTGTTATAGGGTTAGAAATACCCTATCTACTTCTTCTCATGTAATTAGAGCAGAGCATAACTCGAGTACGTTTTAATGTTTTTTTTTTAATTTCTTTCAAATTCTTTCTACAAATATGCAGATAAAAAACATAAATCACCAAAGAGGCCAGTAATAAAACCCATTTCGTTTTGTTTCTCCGGATAAAACTAGAAACACATTCATCCCGCAGTTTCAAACTCTCAAGCCATAGACAACATTATTTCAAGCGCGGAACAAGTTCTGACAGTTGTCGATGGCAGTTTTGCTCGCACTTCCACAGTTCCTTTTGCACCAAAACTTTTTCGAATGCAGTTGTTGAAGGTTTTTTGCGCTGTTTTGGAGTACATAAATATACAGTTCATTGTTTTGGACATGTTTTGCTGTTGCGGTGATAATGATAGAAGAAAATTACTAAAGTTTGCGACAATTATTAAGATGTAAATAGTTATTCAGATTATTGACAATGATTTAGTCAGCAATGAAAAAGACGATCTAAATTAAAACGATAAAATAAACCTTACGAACATAAACGGTTACTAAGGCCTGACCAAACGTCTATGGATGCGTACTGCCAAATATGGCAAAAGCTGGAATTCTTCATCTATAATTCCATACCATGTCCCCTCACCCCTTGTTCACTCACCCCAGATACTTCACAGCACCCTTAACCAGAGTATATAATTTATGGTGGAGGGCTGTACAGCTTTCTACAATCTGAAGCAAAATTAGGCGTAACGACACTTATCTTTCAACAGATTTTATTCATGGCATTATTTCCGTTCCTAGCGCGGCCAAATTTTAGCACCCTTAGAAAGTTGTTTAAATAAAACACCATGAACAGAATCATTTAATACCTTTGATGATTAACAATAACAATGCATTTTTCTGCTTTGTTAAACCCTTAGGATATTAAGTTTACCTCAAATTAATTTGCCTTCTATTATTCGTCTTTTTGAATATGTTCAAAATTATGAATACGTAGGAATGAGCCCTCATAAATCACTTTTTTTAATCCAACTCTCCTCCCACATATTCTCGTGTAACCTAAGAAATGGTAAGGTTCCGTCGCTCGCGTCAAAACTTGCCCCATCTGTTGGCTGCGATAGTTGCCCCCATGCTTCACGTTTGATTTATACTCGCACTAAAAGCTACACTTCTAGTTGCCCCCGCGAGAATTAACTGTCCAAATTATTAGCTTCAGCGTGTTAATAATACAGATTTACATTTTACAATTTGTATACTATTCAAAACTTTTTATATCTTAACTGACTAAAAAGCTAAGCTTTTCTAAATTTCTAGTTGTAAAATCTTTGAGCTACGGAGCAAACGGAAAAACATAAGGCCGGCCACAAACGAACTGCTTAAAGCAGTTGGCTTTGCAGCTTAGAGGCACGAGCAGCTAGAAACAGCAACCGCTTGAAGCAATTCGTTTACAAATAATAATCACCTTTAGAATTCTGATGAGACCACAACCGCTAAAGAAACTACAATTTTCGAAAGACTAGATTAAAATAGACGCAACGTACTTGTAACTTGTACCGTATAAAGGTCCTGGACGTAACATACCACTTGCTTAACTGTCAGTGGGAAGGAGACCGCCAATGGGGCTTGCATTAATTCGGACTAGGAACAAGTGGAAAGTTGAAAACATAACAGAAATCACAACTAAGTATAAACGATAAATAAATCTTGTTACAATGGCAACAGCTGCCTCAGGTGCCCCGTTCCATCATCATTTATCATTTCAGTCATAATATATGTCTTCAAATCATCTTTAAAATCTCTACGGCCTACATACAAGTGATACTGTTAATGTAAGATTTTCTCTTTAGAATAAAAGATGATCGTTATAAATCTTCAATTAACTTTTCCGTTTCCTTGTAAGATTTTTCTTCTTAATTCCTTTCCTCGTTTCCACTGCGGATATGCAAATACTTATACCAAATAATCCAGCTGTACACCCGTGAACCGTAAGATAGGAGATTATAACTACAGAGATATTATTCAAGCGAGTTTTGCTTCAGATTTTGTACTTAATCTTAAGTTTGAAGCATACGAAATTACGTAAATTTTAATAGTATTTATACATTGCGATATTGATACAAATAATCAAATCTTTGTGATAAAATTTTTAGTTTTAAATTGAACTCAAAAAATTAGGATCAACAACAACAAAACTTCTAATTGTCAGTGAAACTTAAAAATCCTTTAACCACAGCAACTTTAAACCAGAAAAGAAAAATATATAAAAGAATGCATTTCGTTAACTACTTCCTTATCATCTCAGCAAACTCAGCTTTTCCCGTAAGCTATAAAACAGGTCCGTTAAAGAGGGAAGATTAAGAGTATAAAATGAAATCCTAAGGCGCTATTTGCAACTTTAACTAGTAGTGAATTTTCTCGCTGATCATTTCCCGTTGCAAGTGAAACGTCCAATTAGATCACTGGCTTTGTATCCCCAGACAGAACTGATTGTACCTGCTATTCTATATTTTTAAATTTCTCTTGCAGAGTTGTTTAACAAGCAAGGCTTATAGCTTTCTCGTTATGTAGTTTTATCTTTTTATGTTCTCCTGGTATTGGTTTATTTTGTTGTTGTTCAAGTAGTTACAATTGTTATTAAACTTGTTTATTTATTATTAGACTTCTTAATTTTATTCGCTCGAGTATTAAGCTTAAACATTTTCATATATTTCATGAAATGTAGTATGTTTTCATCTTCTCTATCAGAATCCATTACTCTTGGCACTTCTTGATTTTCTACTATTCTTACTGTTAAATCTAACTTCAAATCAATACCCTATATGCACAATGTTAACACTAACCTATTCTGACGACAGTCCTTATTTCTTATTTCAAAAAGGAATGTCCTTTTGCATTTCTGTAAAATATTTAATTTTCATATTGCGTGAAGATTAAAATTTATAAACTCAGTGTTAATTCACACGGCGTGTTCTACAAAAGCAATTGTAAGCCACTAAGTAGCACTAATGTGTGAGTTTTAATTGTGATAGATGAAAGCAACCTGTAATGTACGACGCACTCAAAGAACTGGCAACTTTGTTCCCAGCGGATGTTCAACTCAGAGTTGATTTAAACGGTCAATTCAAAAAATCTTATTAATTTAACCTTTGTGTGTGCGTTTTAAATCTATTGAAATAATGTCATTTGGATTTGTACCACACATCTTTGCTATTATAAAAAATGTTTCACTCATAAAAACAAAATTTATACTTTTCTTTTAGAAAAAAATCAATCAACTCAAAAGGAACAGGAAAAATTTATATAAAAAAAAAATGTCAAGTCTATAAATTATTAGAAATCTAATAACGTTGCAACTAAAACTAAAATTTCAGACTACTCGTTCACAAAAACGTGACTTTTCAACCACAAACCAACTGCAGGGCCGACCTAAAAACTAAACTAAACATTCCAACTTTTTTCACAGTTGCACTACATCCCATAACTCCGTGGTAGCAATATTCGCAGTAGAAAAAACCAGAAACACGCATTTACATCGCCCAACATTTATCACTCGCGGTTTCGCGAACAAATCGTCCGTGTGTCCATTTATTCTAACGGCACCTTTTACTCTGTGCTCGCTCGTTCGGAAATTAAAAACATGACTTTTCGAGTTAAAAGGAAAAGTTCCTGAGTCTATGTAATCGTAAAACTTGTTGACAATCTGCCAGTTGACATGCTTTTCAGTTTAAATGTTAACTTAATTTTGATTTATCGCGTAGTGCTTACCTAAATTAGACCGATGTAAGGATGAAGAGGACTTTGAGGTTTCAATTACCGCCCTTTTAAACAACCGCTCCCTATTTTTGCTTTGTAGAGGACAAAAGTTCAAATGTTTTTAACCCTCAACGAAACAAAAATGGGTGTTATAAGTTTGTTGTTTCTGTCTGTCTGTCTGTGGCATCGTCGCTCCCGAATGAATGAACCGCTTTCAATTTAGTTATTTTTGCATTTAAGATGACTTACATACAAGTGGTCCTGGACATGTTTGATGAAAATCGGTCGAGCCGTTTAAAAGTTATAGGCGGTGAAAGTGGGAAGGACAATAATATTCGGGGTTTTTTTTTTATTTTAAATTTAATGTTATTTAATTGCGAACCTTTTGTACGAATCCCAAGCACGTTTTTTTAAGTTTCATCCTTCTCCACTAATTCTACTACAGTATTTAAAAAGCCTTTTTTGTTACAAGCTAAAAGAAGTCGAATAACGCAATAGGGCAATGAGTGAATGAGTTCTGTAACATTCACGAACGGCAGAATGAGTGAACTTTATGACGGAGTAGTAAAATTTAATGAACCCTTCGTTCTTCGTGCTTCGGAGGATACGTTAAACAGAAGGTTAACTTTTACCTACTTACTGCTACTACCTTATTACCAACATGACCTCTATAATTATCCCATTTCTGGGTAGGTTAAATGTTTTCATTTCTATAATGTTACTTCATCCTATTTTAAATTAAAATTGATGTTTTTAAAGTTATCACTGAATAAAAGATGTTTGTCGTCAATAATAAGATATGTGATTCCAAAAATGACAATAATAAAATTTAATACAACAAAAATTAAAAATATTTTTTCTTCTTTAAAAGAAGTGTTGGCTTTGGCGAAAACATTTTCTTTAACTCTTTGACACTTAAATCGTCTGTAATTTGCTGTTACTAAAATATGATAAGTGGAATCTAATGCGAAGATCGTTTGGTGTATTAGTTATAATGTAGGTACCTGTTTGTGTCACATTTAAGACGGGCCCATCATTAATGTTGCGGTAATTATTTTATGCAAAAATGCTTTCCCAGTAAAATAAATACCACAGTAATTTTACTACCTAGATAATATTAATAAGGTTCATAAAACACATTTTTACCGTGCCTACATTCGTAAAAACTTGACAAAATCATGTTTCACTGTCTCTCACACATAAATATTTTCTACTTACCAAAGCCCCTCTTTCTCATCGCCATTCGTCTTACGTGATCCCACACGTTTTATATACGTACAAAAGTGTAGTTTTTTCGGATATTAGTCTTGCCCTCAAATCCTCGCTGAAAAGTGGTTCCAGGTTTTAAAGAAATGGAACAAATTGCAGCCATATATCATTTTTCTGTGAAGTAGACCGATATGGTTCCTGAAGTTTGTGTAGGTTCCGTTTGTGCCCGGACGTAATTTACGTCGAAATTTTTCATTATCTTTCATTAATCAGGTACATCTTTACAAATGTATTCAGTAAATACAAAAATTCTGTATTTATTTCTGTATGTATTTCAAAAATATATAAATTCTGTATGTATTTTTGTTGTAACGCTTTTAAAGTTGTTAAACTATGGGACAAAGTAGTCCACGCATTATTACTCTCTGTATAATGAACCTACTACATTATATAAAATAAACTGCCTGTACCTGTGTATCAATTATTACGTATAAATTGTACATAAAAATACAAAAGTATCTTTCTGTTCGTCCATCTGTAACCATTTATATATTTGATCATGTTCCTCGCCGGTTACAAGTACTAATTTAAGTACGTTAGGGAAAGCGTGACAAGGTCGGCGAATTGATAACAGTCTGGTCTATTCAGTTCGCATGAACAGAGACATATCGTTCCAATCTAGGATTCATGTTAGGTAGTATTGGATACGTATAAAATTTCTAGAATAGGGCTGTTACATAAAAAATTCAGCAGGCTGCCCGAAGATTATAATTTTCGACATAAATAATTTTCAAAATAGGACCTTTTTGTTACAATTTATCTTTTCTATTAGTACCCGAAATAAATAGTATTTTATCATCCTTCTCATGAAAATTACACTAGAAGTTATTATAAACAATTTTGACATCATCATCACACCCTAAAACTAGCCCACTGCTGGGCTCGGATCTCCCACAATATGAAGGGCACAGACCATAGTCCCCCACGTTGGCCAAGTGCGGATTGGCAGCCTGCACACACCTTTGAGAACTTTATGGAGAACTTTCAGGTGTGCAGGTTTCCTCACGAAGTGATAATTAATTTCCGATACGAACTTAACTTTTAAGAAAATCAGAGGTGCGTGCCCGGATTTGAACCTGGAACTCTCGATCGAGTGACCAACGGTCAAGCCACTAAGTTATCACTGCTTCAACAATTTTGACATTATTTTTTTGTCACTTAAACAATCACCTTCTATAAAAATGTATAGAACCTACCTAGCACATAACCATAATTAAATATTTTTTTTAGTTTCAATTTAAAACTGTGTTAATGTTGATGATAAAATTGTGTTATGTTATTAAATGATCCGTCACTATAACAACACATTTTTGTATTTATCAGACTTTTTTGTACAAAATTACTAATACCCAATTAACGTGTTAAAACAATACTAGGCAACCCTACTCAATTGATATTCAATACCAGCTATAATAAGGCCAATAAAACGTTGTGCATTCAAGACTTCAGCTCCTAGCACCGAATGTAACATATTACGAATGTGTTTCTAATTCTATAAACAACCATCCTATCTCATGAGACAACCCGTAAACTAATGATGGAAATAGAAACAAACATCGAAGTTGAATGACTCTTGTACTTCGAATCGGAGCCCTGTGAATGTCCATAACATAGGCATATGCTTACGGATTTTTTGTTAAGTAATACCTCGATTCAAAGCTGATTCCAATTATTTAAAAATATTTGACCTCCTAAAATCACAATATTTTTTACGTACCTATTAATAGAGAAAGTTTTAAAATAATTCTTGCTATACCAGTGTTTCAAATTCAAATCATTTATTTTGTCTTAGTTACAAATAGCTCACTTAACGAACGTCAAACATTACAACAAATAAAATGAACTCATTCACAACATTGCAATAATAGTAAATATGTAATGAAAATAGAACCCCTTTATTTTTTATCTACTGGTAAAAACAAATCCATTAATTTAAAAAAACATACACTTCGAAACTCTATACGCTCGTGTAGAGCAGAAAACTCTGTGTAAATATGTGGTGAGATATTAATAGCATTTTGGGGTTACTTCAGTGACCATTGTCACTCTCACAATGTCACAGTGTAGATGAATACAATGACACCCCATATCAGAATCTTTCAAGCCATTTGGAATGTAGAGCATGACACAAACGATGGAAAAACATTACTCTCCTCCTGACGCAATCTGGTAAAAGCACTCGAAATAAAAGACCATAGTATTTTCAATAGTTTTAATAAGTTTATTTGCTTGTAAACGTTAAACATCCAAGAAGACAATCTTAGAGCTATCCATAATCTCGACTAAAGAAATAAATAGTAGTTTATACAAATATATATAATCAAAAACATTAGTCTAGTATCACTAGTACTTTAAACTTAGCCGTTTAAAATATCGAATAAATAGATATTAAAAAAGACGTAACAAATATATTTGGTATGGTGTATAAAAGGATACAGAAATGATATTGTATTTAACTGTACAAACAACAAATACAGTGTAAAGTTCAACAAAAATGCACTAAGAACAATAAAATTCATGAATCTGAATAATATAGTAAAATCCTATTAATGTTATTACAAAAATCATGCTTGACATGCTTTGTGTCAATTTTTTCGTTGATTATTTTTTTTAACTAACATCGCAAATCACTCACGTCACTAAAATCGCAATGCTTTACCATAAATACGTAGAAAACATTACTACGATCTGCTTTCGTTTCATTGCTAGTCATCTCTAAAGTTATCTGTAAAATGAGTTCCAAATTTAAATTAGTTTTTTTTTTAATTCTCAAAATGCAATGCAGCTCTATACAAGTATCCAAACTATTACAAATATGTATAACAAATCGTTTAAACAGTCAGAATGCCGTTGTTTATAGTAACACTTGATATTCACCACGTAAGAGTATTGCCTGTGTTAAAAATAGTTATCATTAATTTCTTAAAGACAAAGCAATCCAAATCAAGAAAAAAACGAAATAGCACTGTAAATATATTAACCTACCTTATTCTTTTGAGCTATTTTAACACTTACGAAATAAACATTCAATTGCTCCGTATTTATAGAAGAGATTATAATAGTTT
>DWOX01000397.1:0-10513 GCA_018251315.1 Nastra julia | reverse complement strand
ATAAGGAATAGTTATTTTTGTGTAAATACGAGAATTAGACGATTTTAATACTAAATTAATAACAAGTAGAGCATACTGCACTTCATTTATAAGACGAAAGTAGCCGGGATTTTATTTTTTCAATATGTTTAGGTGCTCAGCTCGCTCCCCTCGCCGCCACAATTTCCTCTTGACGGAAACCCTCAATCTAATGATACGCCTCCGTTAAAAAACACAAGGAAATTTAATAACGCCACAAGCCCAACGACTAGGAGAGAAAACAAAGAAAATTTAATTTCGACGATTCCCACATGCTCGATATCGTTGAGAAGTTACGCCCTCGGTTCTATCCGCGAAATTAAAAATTTTAATTTGAACACATCTTACAATATCAACTTGGAAAAAACAATTCTATTCTATTGTCTTTCTTTAACATAGTTCGTTTCTTTTTCTTATATAGTCGTATAATTCATCAATTTAATAGTTGAACTATATGAGATAATATCTTTCACAACTTACAAATACATTCAGGAAAACAAAAATATAAGCGTTACGGAAACAGGAAAAACCAACAAGCGGTACGATGAAAATCTGCATATCACGTTACAGGGACGTTTACCCTACAGTAATTATCCGGTACGAAGCTTTAACACATTTCAAAGGTAAGCAAATTAGTTCCGCACTTAATGATCCGACAAAGGGCGTAAATCTTTTTAAAAGGCTCACCCAAAGTGTTTCCTTTTTGTAGCATATGCAAACAGAGAGTAAAAAAATATTTGCATAAGCCCGCCCGCATATGCAAATCTGTCGGCCCGTACGTGGAAAGGCGGTGAAAATTGTATCAAATTGTTCCAACGACACGTAGGCTTTGCCGGCAATTTGTCAAGCGAGCAATAATTATTTTGAACCCCCGCCCCGCTGCGAATTAGGCACACGGCGGGTTGTACGCGGAATTTTAACAGCGTCTTCGATTATACATTTTATGGTATAGGTAGCAATTTTATATTTCCGTTCGCTTTACATAAAAAATACCTACTAACAAGATATTGGGGATACCAAGCGTTAGATATGTGCGTAGAAACGATTTTAAACGGAATGAAAAAAATTTTGACGTTTGATAGTGGTGTCTTAAATTTCTAGTAAGTCGTTTTTTAGTTCTATAAAAAAAACTGTTGACAAGAATTTCCCTAAAAATATGGTAGTGCTCTTGAATTATTCGTATGCTTAATTTACACCTAATAGGCAATTTGTTTAAAGCCTGACCCCTCAGCCGGAAAAACATTGTCATTGTAAAATCAGGATTTTATTTTACGCACAGCTCAATGGCCTTTGTTTAACGTAAACATTGGGCCTCGCGGTCGGACAATTTCCCACGCTTTCAATAAAAATAAACTGCGCAAATCGTCGAACGAAGGTCTTGTTAAGCCCGGTTGGAGTGGGCCGCTGAAAAATGTTATACGCCACCTGTAGCTCGTAATCGTATGCGTTTATCTCTGTCGGGACGCGTGCAATGCGCTCGTGACCAACTAACCGTGGATGTAGAATCCGCGGCAAATATCGCACGTTTATTCCCGATAGCGGATCGGAGATAAAAGGTTATGGCTGTATGTTTTGATTGTTAGTTTGTGAAAACGAATTTTGCCATTTACCTCTGTAAGGAACACATGATACTGCCATTATTCATATGAATCTGCTTGAAAGAATGCATCGGGAACTGTTCCTCAAACATAGTAGAGTAGATAAAGTAGATAGTAGAGTAGATAAAGATAGAGTCAATATTATTATTGACTAATCTATTATATAGAGGGGCGATTTTTTGGTGAACATTAACCCCTTTTACAAATGCATATCCATTGCATAAGTATAGGTGACGGATTTTTAACTGCTCAATGATTGATGACAATTTTTTATGGAGTAACTTACATTATAAAAACTAGACGATTTAAGAATATTATAGAAACAAATCGTTTACCCAATCCAACACACAAAACATATCCAACAAAAGTATGACAGAAAAAATCAGAACGTTTCTTGTACAGAGTATTTCTGTGTTCCCAACATCCACATTTGCACGTACGGGACGCGTGCATCCGTTCAATTCCACACCGATAGCCTGAATTTATGCGGCAGTCGGCATTCAGGCAATTATCATTCACGCGATCACCGGACACCGGACTCGGTAGCCGGTACGCGCCCGGCACCCAGTCAATTAACACGCCCATTGCAACCCATTCAATTGCGTGAACCAATTTATTGGATAAATCCACATCCCTCTTTAAATACTCCACAAAAAATAGAAGATGAGATCCAACGCCAAGCGTCCGTTGGCGTACGAATAGATTTCTTTTTTTAAATTTAGAAGCCACTTTTGTGCTTTTTTTTTGCAAATGAATCGCAAACTTCGATTATAGTTGTTGAAGATGTCGTAAACGCGTAGCAAAATATTTAATTCCGTCCAGTGTAGCGAAATTTTCCCACGGTTATGAGGTCTTAATAGTGAACCACCGACCTTTATGAAGTCGGGCGGACACAATAACGATAAAGGTGAGCACAAAATCCGGACAATAAACTCGGCAAAAAAGCTGAACGAGGGCTAGTGCGGGGAAATAGTTCGTGAAATTTCGAAGGGTCCTGTTGAGGGTATACGAGCCGTGTCCCGCGCCGTACGGGACACTTTACGACGGTCCTCTCACTAAACCTGCCCATTCCGTTGGGTTAAAAGATCGTACCGTTAGCAATATAAAGATGCCGTGAGCTAAGATTTGTTGTCGGTTTATGGACGTAGAAGGGCTGTCGGATGCAGCGGAGGGTATTATGATCATGTCGAGTGGCGAGGTCGTATCATTTTCAGAAGTCAACATTGCGAACATGATGGAGGGATTTTAAGGACTGTACAAACCTCGGTTGGTTTACGGGATCGTTGCTGTTTTTTTCACGTGAAGTACTACGATGCAGTTAACTATGCCGCGTTAATTTTATTTTTATTTGCTTTTGAATATGCTTTTTCCAATGACTTGCAATAATCGCAGTTGCATCATTTTTACCGAAATAATATTGGTTAGATAAATGTAATAAAGAAATCAAAGAGAAAAGAAAGTCTTTTAGTATTTATTCAAATGAAAAGATAAATGAAAGAAGAGCATGCTTTATTTAAATATTATTATCTCATCAGTCCAATATTAGAAAGCACCAACATTCCTTTAACAACCAACAAAAATTAATCGTTTTTGACAGAAACCCGTCTCTTTACACGCAAATGTTCCATTAGGAGAGCCGACGTCTGCGGCTAATTATGAAGTGCTATCTCAGTCCAGTTCAAAGCAACAGCACTTACAGATGTTTGCAACGACGTAAACAGCGCCAGTGTAAATAGTTAGACTGTCGAGTATTCATTTATAAGCTTTTGAAAGGATTAAATTATATTAACGACGTGCATATAATTGTTACCTTGCTAAAATACCATTATAAAGCTTCTGGAGTCAATGCTCAGTAAATCAGACGAAAATCTTTTAAAACAAAAAAATATATATAGTATAAAGCTTGTGGATTCAATGCCCAGCGAATCAGACATTTGACTAGTTGAAATACATTTGGCAAGTTAAAATTTGTCATTGCTTTGTCTTTAGATGAAGCCCGAAGGACTTACGAAAAATGCAACGGTTAAGATCATATTTACATATCTTCTATATTACGAGTATCATAATACTAACCAATAGTAAGTTATTAAGCTTTTCGACCGCTTTTACTTTGTTGTTCAAATCCGTGATGAAACTTAATTGCCTAGGTCCATTAATAGTCTTACTCCTCACAGATAGATACGGTACAAAATTTAGCAGTGCTGCAACTAAATGCTAAATTAGTTTGTTGGTGCGATGTCTGCGGCTAGATGTACACGATCAGGCCAGCTCTCTAGACAGGTGTTTATCCTTGTTTGTAGGTAGCCATCACCTCACGTGAGAAGCTATTTGTACAGACATTTACTAAATCAGGTGTTAATTTATCTTACGATTTTCAGCGTGTGGACAGAACAAATGTATGGTTTGTATTTGCTATCAAAACCGCTAGCGAATGCATAGTTGAACTTGGTATTATATAATCAATTTCAATCATGGATAATCAAAGGCATCACCGATATCTTATTGGACAAACAAGGAATTAATATAAATAAAAAGATAGAGATAAGATTTTTTGTCAGGTTTTCAGGTTTACCTACCGAAATTTTCTTGAAACATTTTAGTCTAATATTTTAGGTTTACCTACCGAAAATTTTCTTGAACATTTTTAGTCCAATATTGATCCTCCATAATTCAATTCGAAAATTACTAGTATAAGTATTCTACATTGTCTTTGGACAATTTGGATGATTGCGGTCAAGGTACTAACACCCGGCTTGTATCGTTGATTTCCTTTCGACGCCCCTGTCCGCTACCTGATACCTCTACCGCAAACGTAGACACCCATCTTGATTGGGACACGTAAACTGTATAAATATATTACAGCTTTTTGTGGCACCTATACAATGTCTATAATTTATGTTGACCGTTCTGTTATTCTCAGTAAGCGCCCTTTAAACCAAATACAAACAGATTTTTTTTACAGAAATTACTTTACGTACTACCTTATCTTATCCTTCAAAATGGCTGTACTTATATGAGTCCTTGTTAGTTTCTTATTTGATAATGGTGAAATATTTATTTCAGAACAATTAAAAACAGCTACGAACGTTTGCGGTCCCAGTGTTCGTAACACGTCCGGGGAGAAATCCTTTTAACCTGCGAACTAGCCCTTTGAGCTCGCCATCGACCGCAAATATTTGTACTACATACATCTAAAGGACTGACTCTCCCAGAATAATTGTACGAAACGAAGCTAAATGTTTTGGTACCACTCGTTTGTGAAGACGTTTTAGTTCCAACGATAAATTTTATTTATCAAAATTGTTAAATTGTATTGTTATTGGGTGATTTTTTTACAATATAAATAATGTGGTTCATTAAATGTTACCCAATGCTGACAGAGATATTTTATTTTATTAGACAATTCGGCTTATAAAAACGCTTTTTCATAAATCTTTGGCCAAAATAAATAATAAAAGCAAGTACAGAGACTTCTCTGCAACATCATCAAGTTTTCCTGATCTTAATTACTTAACAAAAATAACTCGCTTTCATAGGAAAAGCTGGCCATCGGACTACTGGTTAAGTTTTCCAAAAGGGCCGTTCGCAAAAGTCTCTATTTGAGTGAAGACCGCTCTAAAACGATAAATCCTTATTTAAAACTCAAATAAAAACGTAATTCCCCGAACGCCACTAAATATGTATTATTAGAATCAAAGCAAACGGGATGAGTTGGAAGTTGGTTCGTCCGGAGCGCGGTTTCACAAAATATGCAGTGCGGGCGTTTCCTAACGTACCCGGTACTCGTACCCCTGCATATTACATGAACCAACTTTAACGGTGTCTTCAATATTTTAGCGTGGGAAATTCTTTGTCTGATATTTCTAACATATTTTCTTCTAGCACATAACTTTCAAGATTATTTTAAAGTCCAGGCGGTTCGGAATTTATTGGTATTTGCTGGCAACATTCACTTAGACTGCAAATGTGTGGAATGTAGTGATGTAGCTCAAACTAATAGTGTTAGAATAAATTGTAAATCTGTGACTTGACGTAGTAAGTTTGACTTGTCAAAATTGACACAAAAAATGTAAGGTGTATGTAAGATAAACCAGTGTATTATGATATTCAACTAATCGAACTTATCATTAACTTATTTAGTACATCAAACACTTCTCATCATACAGATCATTTCTCATGATACTTGAAATATAGTGGTAAATCAAAATAAGTTTTAAAATAATCGGCTAACCATCCAAATATCTCAGCGCTATCTCGACAGCCTACGGCACCGGCCATAGATCACGACTTGCCCCTAAGCAATACCTTATGGCACGAACAATACCTCTCGGAAACATTAAACCACTCGCATTAACTGCTAATAACCTGATGTGTGTCAGTTTCTTAAAAATGACAGTTTCGGGTGAATGATAACTAAACTAAAAAGTTCGTGACTTCAAAGTTTGTGTGATTAGCAGGTCAAAATATCACCCCTAAAATAAATAGATACTAAAGTTTACTATATCCATGTGAATCTTCATCTGCCCCAAGATATAAAACATTATAGAAGGCAATGTATCGTGAACGCTTTACCGAACCTATTCATAGCTACTTCTTATGCTTTGCACAAGCCACATGCAATGACGAGATTGCACTTGAGACTTAATTTCATTTCCTAATACACGGTGCTCCTATTTGCACACCATCCATCCATGTTTGCAAGCAACCGCATTCATTTCGCTCAACAGACGCTCCATATTTTCCTTTTGTCTAGACGAAATCTTAGCGAATATTTAAGTAGTTTAAGTTTAATTTCAGAGCTACAATCTAACAAGGGACGAAAAACGTGAGAATAGCTGCGGCGTGAAATTGCGGGTAGAGACGCGAGTTTTAAGGTGCGTTTCTGTAGAACACGGCATGCGACAGCTATGAACAATGAGCCATTTGTCGCGACTGCAGACGGTATTTCAATTTTGACATGCGAGTTAAATAGTTTGCAATATGTGGTACACATCACTTTCAGCATCCACTTTGTGAGATGTTCATAGTTCATGTATTATTGTCATAAATTTCTATGCCACAGCTATTCTTAATCAAAACAGAATTATCGGAGACCCCAAAGCCACAGCAATGTATGCACGGTGTACAATATTTTCCGTGGAGAACGCCGCAAGACGCAACATTATTGCAAGTTCGTATGGGGAGGCGATATCTTCAAATTGCTCATGTAAGACGAAATTAACCCTGGGCCACATTAACACAGATAAGTCGGCGAGCTCATTTGCGGGCCTTCCGGCTCCCGCTCGTTACATCTTGATATTCTTTACCCCTTCACCGATACCGCACCACACGAGCAATAAATGGCGCGGAAGAACCCGCTATCGTACAACCCGATATCTTCCATCTGAATTAATTTCAGAACGTCGAGAAACGAAGTTAGTTCGCGGACTTGTTATTTCTACGTGCAACCGAGCGAGAACACGCGAGTTCTAATCGCGAAGAGTTGCAGAGTAAAATCGCGACCCGTAATTACCATAACGCCTTTCGAAGATATGTGGAGAATCTTAATGGTACGGTGGTTCCGTAAATAATGGGCTCTTATGGGAAAGTTGGCAAGAGCACTGTTTCGAATGTAATTTTAAGGGGGTCGCTGTCTCACGTGCTTTTAAAATAATGACTTGCTAAATGCGTATACAACGTTCATTTTGGCGTATCGTCTTGAATTAACTATGCGTACCCAGGTGTGAGATATATCATATCTGTCATATTAAGTAAGATACAAAAATAAATCTTAAGGGTGCAAGCGAATGTCAAACGTAAACGATTAACGCAAGTTGCAGTTATCCATAAATTAAGACAATCTTTGAATTATGTTCGCCGTATAGCGTCGTGCGCCGCGTCTTTTAGTGTAGGGGTAATTAACAACTGCGGTTGCTCGTTATCTCCGAGACCGAGATAAAAGCAATTGCAATTTCATAATAAACAAAAACCCGTGAAAATAATATCGGACTTGAGCTAGACAGTTTAAATAATATCTATTGGCGACATGAAATAATGTATAGCAATAAAGCTGGTTAAACCTATATACTCACATATTTGTACATTCATATTGTAAATTATATTTTCTTCGAAAAGTTTTAATTTATGTATCTAACCTGCAAATTATATTTATCTATACCTACTTATTATCTTCGTGCAGTGTGTAGTATCTGTATGACATAATATTGTCAAAAAAGCAAAATTAATGAAAGTTACAATTTATAAAATAAATAAACTAACCACATGCTTTCTTATCTTCATATCCATTGAATAAAAATTAAAATACTAAAAAAATACCTAATTTATGAAATTTACAACTGAAGTTACCAAGCCCTTACGAACAATAAATCGTATGGCAAATACTTATCGAGTGCTCTTTCCAGGATGAAAGGAAAGTATTTTTATATTATCAATTATAAACCAACGCGCCGACAAGTTAAACTTTCAGAAACTGCACATTTACTTTCGTCACGAGCAAATGTAGGCTATTAATCATAAAACAAAACTGCAATGGGCAAGGTGTTAACTTGGGTTCCCTCTGGGTTCAAATCCTTGAATCTACGTTACCAAAAACAAAACAATCACTTGTGATGAAGAATCATCATAAAGGGTTACGTGAATATGTGTTAAATAGAAATTGTTTCCTTGTCATCAGATGGAAACGTCTGGAGGGTCGGAGAGTTCTGGCGGTGAAGACGCAGAGGCTCGGAGGTCACGGAGAGGTCACGTGTTGGCTGAACTACTACAAACAGAAAGAGTCTACGTACAAGAACTCGGATCTATTCTTACCGTAAGTAAAAGTTCCGCATAAGGAGCACTATCTCACTTCCTGTTTACTAGAATTACTAATGAGCATTACGATTTGTTTATGCCACGAACGACTCCGTCAAGGTCCATCGGATCCGATGAGACGCGATATCTCCAGGGTATTACGCGCTCTAAAAATTATATATGCCGCCGTGTTAAAACCACTGGGTGGTATACATGTGTAAGCAGAGCACATTCAATGGCCAGTCACGGACCATCTGATATCTTAGTTAGCACCTATACTGATGCATTAGATACGCACGCAACCGAGTCCGGTGGAGCACCGAGCGGAACGCAATGCATTTTACACATTCGCGCTGCACACTCCGGAGCAGACTCGGTCGCGTGTTGCACTCGTTCGCCCCTTGCAACATGAAATATGGAAAATACGACCTCCATAAATCTTCCGCGAATCTCAGCATCGGCACTTCCTACTCGTGGTACTACAAAAAAAGTGATAATCCATCCACGCGGAAGAAGAAGCGCCTAACGAGAGCGGCGTCTGACTCCACGCTCTTCAGCGATTATGCAAATCAGATACCGCTTTTCGACAAAGATAAGTGCCGCAAAGCTAAGCTCTGTAAGAAATCGGCGAGTGACGTCAGCAAAAATGACCGCGTCAAGTGCAAACTACGGAATATTAAACCTGTTCGTATGGAGCCGTTCACTGGAAACTTCTATTACGGTAAGCCGTTACCGGGTTACGAATATTCACAAAAAACTGAGGAGAAAATTACATATTTGCCGGATTCCGATATAATCACTGTGTCCGAAGACAATACTATCGATACCCTGACCACAACGCGGACTATTGTTGACATGCCCGAATTAGTGAAAAATCCTATTTACGGTTGTTCAGATACAGAAGTTCAAATACCAACACCCGAGTATTTATCGGACTCCGTGGGCTCGAAGGATTCTCAATTGAAATCCACCAGTTGTACAGAACTAAGAAATACTATGGACAGTACCAAAGACGTCACAGATGTGTTGTCGATAATTTTAAAGGATTACAAAAGGATTATGAAGGAGTGGAACAACACTATCGCTGACCATTATTCTACTGTTTCCCATTCTAAAAGGGGGTCAACAGCATATCGCAGGAGTAACACAGATAGTTACGTCCGCAGTTTACATTCGACGTTATCATGTCGTAAGGCAAACAAGTACCTTAAATATGAGAACACCAAACATTACAAATGGTCACAGAATTATAAAAGGTCGCAAGCTAATTCAAGCACTCGGAGGAAACCTCCAACTGCAGGCAGACATCTAAACTCACAGTCATTTAGCAGATGGACTTCGACATTGCAAAGACTGAGAAGTAAATTTTTGAAAACCACAAATTCATTGACTTCTTCTGAATGTGAATGTTTGGAAGCTGTGTATGAAGATTACGATAGGCGCCTTCAACAATGGTGTGATACCATTAGCCAATGCTCCACTTACCTTAGTTCAGTTGTATGTATATTGTAGAATCAAACAATCAAACAATTACAATATAGATAATGTAGTACCAACTTGTGACATCCGGTTAATTTGTTTCAGGGCTACAAAGAGGAAATAGAGAAACCTGAAAATCAACACGTTTTGCCGGCCGCATTAGTGGGCCAAGCTGACGTGCTATTCGGGAACCTTCACGAATTGTTCACATTCCACCAAGATATATTTCTAAAAGACTTAGAACGCTCAATATCAGCGACTGAATTGGTTGCATTATGTTTTGTGGAGAAGGTAAGAAAACTGAGTATCCTCAAATTTATAAGTGCATTTTTTGATTGTCATTATTGTCTATTTTTACTAGATTACGCCAGAAGGAAACTGCTAAAGCTTTTCGAGCGTATGTTTGTATGTATGTAAATTTCTTTGGTACGATTTGCACCTTAAGCAGCATGGAAGATTTCAGCATCTGAGGTACACTGCCTTTAGATGCGTTATTATTGTGACACATACATTGGCTATATTTAATTTCTTTTTATGATTTTAACGTTTGTTTTCCTATATTATTATTCGTTTTCTTTGTTTTAGAGGGAGACATTCTTCAGGTTGTACAGTTATTATTGTCAGAACAT
>DWOX01000396.1:0-10517 GCA_018251315.1 Nastra julia | reverse complement strand
GCTTCTGTCGCCTCTTACGACACCCTGGTCTGCCGGCATGGGATTGGGGTTAGTATTCTGTGCCGCCCCAATACGGCGAAAATTTGTCCTGATTCTTACCACCTATCCTACCACTCGGTTTCGACTTAACTGAGTTTTGGGACACCTTATATAAATATCGCCCTTCCTTTAACGAGTTTTCCGGTTATTTTCTTTCAAATATTTATGCTACTGAAAACCTTCATTTTCTATTTATCCGTGATTATTATCCGTAACTGAAGAAAATAATAATTACTTTTGGAATAATTACGAACCCAACTTGTGTAAGGAAATACTTAAAAGAAGTCAATTATAATAATAAAGAACGGCTTTTTACCTTAAAAATAACTCGTTTTCAGGCGCCGGGAAAATATTTTTATACTGAGAGCCGTCAAGGTTTCAAGTGATTACGAGGTGACAGCTAAAATTCATTTTAGGCAATGATATTCAAATATTGAAATTAAATTTATCTCTTCAAACGTCTTCTGTAGACGGATAATATTATTTGTTATGAAGTTAAGCTTAGAGGCAAAATTAATAATCAGTTTTAAAACTGAAACGACATGAATGGTTAATTATAATTATTGAATTTCACGACCTTACGACCAAATTGTTTGTGCCTCTGCTTGCATAGCGAAAGTCCAGGGTTCGATTTTCGACCTTGGCAGACATTTGTGTCATGGATAAATGTTTGTTTTTCTGTAATGGTTGCCACTCAATAATGAGTTACATTCTTATTTTGAACACAGATTAAAAAAAAACAACAAACACGTCACAGAAGAAACACGTCAAATTCACAAAAAAGATTTTCATGTACAAAATGACATATTTAAACCTGAAACGCGAGATAAAAATGATATAATACATGAATGGAGTATTGTGTTACTGTGAATTCATAAAATATTACCGTAGAAAATCCAATTGAATTCTCACGGAGGGAAAATATGGATTCATTCGGACAATATCGAAGGAATTTTATATTTTCGCTGCTTACTATGAGCATGCGAACTGCGAAATTTTTCCAATCGATTTAATTTCTTATGTTTTAAGCTCGATGCCCTCTCGCTCGAGCTTCGAGACGCCGAAAGAACGCTTCAAGGAGTACATTTTAAAAGGTTCCATTTTGAATGGAGCACTCACAATATGGCGGTTGGATTTGAGTGGTTTTATTGCTGGAAGGTAATTTTTTACCTCAGATAAAATAAGTCACCGGTGACGTTTAAATACGATGGTCTTTAAAGCGTAGGCGGGATATGACACGAGTGTAAGAGAATAATACTTCGCTGTCAAATATTGTTGTAGCTGTCGTTTAGTTTTGAATAAATGCAAGTTATATAGTTTTCATTGTAAACATAAAACTAAATCCACGCTACCACCACAATAGAGCGACTAGCTCTACATTGCGCTACCACACTGCGTTGATACACAGGCACAAATCACACACGCACACACACTGTTACGATCTAATTTCGGCCGCAGAGCGAGTCTTCTAGTATTTCACACGTACTTTTGTAAAACATTTCAACATTAATTCGGTAGAGTTACCCTCACGAACCCCCGCGCCTCTGCAAACTTTCTTTCACGACATGTTCTTCACACGCTCTGTATAATCCCAAAAAGGGAGCACGTGTAATTAATATAACTAGCAAACTTGAAACTTTCCACTCCGTCATTATATTAAACTTAGTGCCCTAGTGACGTCGTTGCTTTGAGTTACCTCTACTAAGTACGAATTCAAAATACTCTTTTAAAATTTACATAATTTTGTTTTCATTTTTAATGTTCCTAAATTAATGACATATTGACGTGACTGTAAATATCTGATATTCCGGATTATAAACATACTGTAACCTACAGGTTGATTAAAACTCAAATTAATTTGACGTGAAGCGTAAGTAAAGAAACTTGATACGATATTATATATCTCAATACGAAAAACAAAATTTTATCAGTATATCAACAAAATACTCCAAGGAGATCGCCAACTATTTTCATTTAACCTTAAAAGCGGATAAAACTTGAAGTAAAAATACAGGTACACATGTAAAAGCTTCGGAAACGGAAATAACATTCCACACGATCTCAGTTAAAATGGATCAAGCGGGATACCAAAACATTCCGATACAGTTTGGCTTTAACAAACATTTTCTTCAATTTAAAACGTTGGCCTCAAAAAAGACAATACGTAGCATAGACAACGAAACAAATACAATACAATATACAAATTATAGTTCATAATAACGTTTACTATGTAAATCGTATTTGACTATAACTTGTTTACTTCTTACTTCAACTTTTTTCAATCACTCCACACTAATAGCATTAGGATTTTATTAATGTCCCGATTTCACGTCAAGGCAATTGAACTGATTTTGATTATATTCCGCGTAAACAATTACATTACATCGAGTCGAATAGCATAAGCCACCTTTAGTAGCAAAAAATTTACGGGACTGTGAATTCACAGCCAACTAATTATAAAAACTGTGATATATGATCCCTAGTACTTAACAGTAGAACATAAATCTAGCCTGCAAATCGACACTTCTGCATAATCAATAAACTTCGAACTCACGGACTGTCAATCTAAAACAGAACTAGAATACGTTAATTACTGCGAAGCATTGAAACTGAAGACCTTGCTCAGTCTATAGAAGCCACAATTCACAGTCATTAGTCTAAACGGACGTCAGTTGTCCATTAAAATGACCGCAGCGTCATTGACCTCACTATTAACAATCTACTACCGATTGGACTACCAAATAGAGCAAATAGAACGCGCAGAACAGTTGAGACTATTTGAAATTCCTTATCACCAAAGCTACGTTACATACCATGCATTATTAACGACCTATTTACGATCAACATGGAAATGTTTTACGCTAGAATTAGTACCTAATAAACGCTCACACACTCAAATCTCAGGTATATATTCTCTGTTTCGAAGGTGAAATTAAGTGACAATAATGCACTATACCAGAAAAGACATATTATATCTATTACTTAATTATTGACTCCCTTCAAAACTCATACCCGAAACAAATAGCTTGAAAGGAAAGCCCAATACGAACTGAATCCATATTGTATCACTATAAGTTAATCATACTCGTATATAGCTGGAGTCCATGGCTACTGCCACAATAGAGAGACTAACGGTAGCAAAACTATTGACAATCACGCACACATCGCTACGATTTTGTTTTAAAAAACAATTTCCAAATCAAAGGAAATTCGTATTTGTACAACAAATTTCTATGTGTGCATTGTTCTAATTTTCTACTAGTCTCTTTATATTGTGCAGCTTAACTGCTCGATATATAAATCATGACTGCAAAATAGTTCTCCAAACTCCACGCACTTATCCAACCTTTCGAATTGTAATCCTAAACCTACGCTAAATAAAACCATTTAAGCCTGTAATTCTATGGATTACCCTAATCAAATTAACGTCAGTGCGCAACCCTGAAAAAATCACGTCGTATTTACGTAAAATGAAAGCATAAAGAATTATAAGACCGGCGCACGTGGTATTATTTATTTTAATAACACTGCGCAATGATCATTGGGATGAGAGCACTTCTGGATGAGGCATTAAGAGGATTTTAATTACGAATATCATGTTCAACGTATGAATGTTTCGAGCTCATTGGGAACTTGTAAATTTAAATAACGTTTATTCCGCATTTCAAATACACTTCAATGAATAATCGACGGATATATCTCTTATTTCACGGAGAAATCCGACCCTTTTTAAAAGCATATTCGTATTTTATTAAGTGCTACCTGATTCAATCAATGCTTCTAGGGAAGATTTCATCGTTATGCTTTCAATGCCTTCATATTCATCGATTCAAAAGTTTGTCACCTTCATATTATTATGTAAACGGTTTAACTTTTGATCCCTTTTTAAGAAAAACATGCACGTACGAATTCGATTTTAATTTAACACACTTAAAGCTTACACGGAGAAAAAGTGAAAAAAAGCTAATCACTCGGAAGGCCATATAAGGGATATCGTTTGACAGAATAGGTTCTGTACCCCTACCATGAGATTATGCAAACGATACTCGCTAGCGTCTATAGCAAATGTTTGTATAGAATTTCGTTCAGCGCCCCTGGCGGATACGTGGAGAACTAAAAAATTCGAAACAAACATTTACTATAGACGCTAGCGAGTATCGTTTGCATAAACTCATGGTAGGGGCACTGGTCGGTTTCCGACCAAAAACTGGGACTGTAGAAAGAACAACAGTCTCCTTGCCGCAAGGTACCCCAAACGGCTTCATAACATTTTATAATGGAAGAGAGAGTTCCAAAAGCGTTAAGATTCTGCAGGTGCGACTTAGAAACTTTGAAATTAAATAATTCGTTGTATAAATTGCTACTCTCCTTCATAGAGCTACAATAGTCTTGTGGTAAACTAATGCTTAACTAAACTGCGTCATAACGTCAAGTAAGTTACCATTAGTAGACAACGAATAATATTCCAACACTACTTTTTTCTAAAAGTCTTTTACCGTAAAATCCCAATATTTAGAAACCATAAATTAAACATTATTAGCGATAATTGTTATTGGAGAACATTTATCCAATAGGAAACTTTCTAACAAGCGGTAACTATCAGCAATATAAATTACTTTGCACGGCATTGAAATTGTTTAGCATCAGAAACTAAATCGATATCTCTCCGTCGTTTCAATATTCGCCGCGCGAACAATGATCAATTCGGAACCAATTAATGTTATTCAGTGAGAAACAATGAAACACACCGAGAAAGGTACCGAAAAGAAATATTGCTACTATATTTATAAACGTTTGCTTTCATTACTTTAAATTAAAAAGTGTAGTTTTTAGGATCCTTCGTCCATATTAGTATCTATAAAAAAACTTATTTTTTGGAATGTCAAATAAACTATTTCTTCATTCGTGTTAACGTTAAATATGAAATTAAGCGATTGTGATGAAGAGGACTTAAAACATCTTGAGGTACACGTCAAATGCTAACAAAAATTTCGTTGCTAACACGAACAACTAACACTAAACAAACATTTTCTGTTATTCCAGAGCTATTCGTCATTAGTTAATAGTCCACAAAATGTACCAACCTTCTACATGTAAGAAAAATGTTTGCAACGAAATACATTTGCCGGATAAATCCGAAACGAAACGTATTACCGGGCAATCCGATACCTCGAAAGCCGGTTCCAATTTTCGAGATCATCACCCGTTGACTTCCCCTAAACCACACGGTTCGCAATCATTAGTCTGATTAATGAGTCGACGCTAGGATTATGCGCTAATTCTGCAAAAAGTTCGTATCGATCCTTTGCGACTCAAAGGGCGTAAACGACATATTTTTTTCAAAAATCCACTTTTTTTAAACAGTTGTACTCAGTTTTATTTCCTCTATTGATCTGTCTATGTCTCATGTAAAGTTGTTTTTTGGTGCTTACGCCCTTTGAGCCGCAAAGCATCGGTATCACCGCTGAAAAAATTCAACGCCGCAGCTCACTGAGACCGTCATATATCTCGCGATGTTTTAAATTTCACGCTCAGAGTTTCGATTTTCCCCTTAATTTCGGAAGCACTGAAAGTTGATGAAGCATTAAACGGCTAGAGGCACCGGTGTACGAATAATTTCCATTTTATGAAACGGAAAGTTAGTTTTGAATAGGTAGTTAATACTGAAACTTTATGAGCTATATTAGAAAATTACGACCGAACACTTGCGTTTATTAGTTTCGAGCGGTACAGTTCGGGATATTGTAAAATTAATAAATTGGATTTCTATCAATAGTTTGGTGTATGTTTATGTAATTCAATTAGAAAACTAAGCAGACTCATTTAGAATATTTATTTGTAAAAGTTTAGTTGATCCCTTAGTTTTCCACGTCAGATATCGCGACATGCAATTTTAAGTGTTAGAACAGGTAAACAGTCCAATAGTTTAACTTGAATATTTTAACAATAGCATCACCAAACGGATCCAATTGTGGCACTATAGCATCGGTGTCTCTTAAATACAAAACAAAATGTTTCTTAAAACCTGCTCTGTCGTTTAATCTCTCAACACACACACTAAAATTTTATACATCTAAAAAAAGATTACCTATTTTCACAACTACTTCCCCGTTTACTTTTTAACTCTACCAACAATGCCTTATCGAAAATAGATGTGAATATAACCATCCGTCAGGTACCTGGCGACATTTCCTAAACGGTAAATATAGAAAGAAAATGTAGATAGTACTTCACCATCATAGACAGCTGCCGACACAACCGGCACGTGTATAAACTGCGAAACAGTTTTCAAATTTACTACTTCAAGTTTTACTAGCGAAGCGTCGAATCCGTGCATGCGTGCAAATACCTTGAGCTACGGGTCAAAGAAAATTCGACGTGTTTCCGAAGTAAGATAAGGATTCAACGTGAATGAATATTTTTATATATTCCAAGGCCGGTCTCAGAATTGTTCTTAAGTTTTAACACTGATCCAAAGGTAATAAGAAGGGTTTAAGAAACGGTACGTTGAATAAAAGAAAGAGGAATATAATATAATTTAATGTATAAAAAATTACTCAGCTTGACGGCTGAACTTATGAGATAAAGCTTATTTTATTTACTACATGGATCACGGATTACATGGACTTCTTCATGGATCTAAGACATTCATCATAAACTCAATAAGTTAGGTAAATCGATTCTTCCGTGTTTATAACATTTTTCTAACACGTAGCAAAAGCTTAATAGGCACATATTTCATCCAATTCTATCATTAACGTCTCAGAGATTCAACACCCATAAAATTAGGATTCCCAAGAGTCAGCATCCAGTCGAAATCAGAACGTTAACTCCAAATTATATTGTCGTCACGTCTACTTATATAAATATACCAGTGAAGCAAAACGTGGGGTCCATCATTAAATATTCACTGCGAGTCCACTAAATCATTCCCGCTGCTTCTTAAGATGTCATCCGTAAACGACTTGAGTCGGCACTATCCCCGAAAATTAAATTGTGTTTCCGTGTTGTGTATCTCTCGCATCACGGCCGTATAATATATTACCGACAAAGACGAGGGTGTCATTCGAGAAATGAGCGCATTAGTAAAGTGAATACGTGTTCTAAATACATTTGTTTTAAGTTTGTTTTATTGCTATATATACTTAAGTGATTATTTCATCAATAACTGGGAAAATGTGTCAGCATTGTTTCCGTAAATATATACGGGTTCTTAGGTATATGTATATTCTCATTTATCGAGGGGAATATTAAATAAAATATGTAATGTAAACAAAGAAAACTATTGAAAATAAATGTAATAGTTAAACATTTTTATGTTTTGTGCGTCTAGTACCTACCTATCGGTAGGTAATACTTGCCGTATATCTACGAGTATAGATAGGGTAATCATGAAGAATACTATTACAATAATACACGCAGTAAATAGTTAGGTACGCGCATTCATAATTAGTACAACAAAACACTCACATTTCTGCTGATTTACGATTTTTTTAACAAAACGCACCTCCTCACAAACTATTGGTTTCACTTGTTCAGATTTTGGTCCTCAGATACAGTGCGCATGCGTCCACTATCACAACTGTCTACCCAAACAAATTCTGACCATTGACTCTAGGAAATAAGCGACTACATTGCGGTTTATTTACACGGCGTTTTGTGAATACCCTCGTTGATACAGCAATGGATTGTGAGCATGTTGTAGGATCGTATTTCATTCTTCGCTCCCAGACATTTATTACAGGGGTAGTTATTGATCCGCGCAAGCGCGCGAACAATATTTGCGACCCTCGTGAGGGTAAACTATAGAGCGTCTAACTATAGTGGGGATTAGTGGAATATATTCATCTCTTTTTTGCCCAGCTTTTTTGCCATCGTGTGGAGGGGACAGCAAGAGTGGGATATTAAAAATTCCTACATGGTATTAGCGGTGGTCTTACTTATATTCAGGGTGATGGCTTACTTTATAATGCACAAACTATTTCTATTCATTTCTGTTAGTAATCAACTAAGCTGCATAATATAGTATTACATGATTTTTACCCTATGACGTAATGATTACCGTGCCAGACACCGTTAAAAGGGTACTGGGTTTGATTCCTAGCGTGGCTGAAATCTGAATGAGTTTCTATTTCTGTTTAGTCTGGGTATGTGCCCTTGTCTATCTGCCATCCATACAGGAAATCATTGTGCGAGGCTCTGTGTGTGTAGCATTATTTATTTATTTCTAAAACCAGTATGATGGAATTTCTGTACAGGTCATCTCAAAAGTTTTTACTTTCCGGCATAGACGTAACAAACAAACATACCTACATACAAACACATACATAAGCTGGAAAATATTACCCTCTTGTCGTAGTCGGAAACTACTGGGATCACAGCGAGACAACGCAAAAGCAATAAACTCAGGAACAGGTACTCCGAACAAATCAGTCAATTAGACAAGTTTCAGTAAGAATTCTAATCTGCTGGCGACGGCGGCGGCGGCGGCGGCGGCGGCGAGCTCAAAGGAATTTAATCTACTTAGTTTTCAATTGCCTTCAGGAAACTCAATAGACTCGACCTAAAGGTATTTGGTACCATCTTAAGTGCGATTCAGATTTACCTTGCCATTATAAAGGTAAGCAAGTTTAAATAATTCCTGAGTATCTTCTGATGAGTTGAAAGTTCTATTATAACATCAATGTAATGGATACCTACCCAAGATTTTTTGATAAACATTTGGAACAATAGATCAATCGAAAGAAACTTTTAGAACTTATAATTTTATTGTACGGCCAATCAATTGTAGTAGCACGCTAAACGCCAATAGCAAAACAAGTCGGGTCCAATTGTAAATGGAAAATGGTAATATTAGCGATAGAAATGGCTGACTTAACTTGCAAAATAATAGGGATTTATATGAAACACTAATTTAAATAAATAGAGAGAAAATAATTGCCCCGCAAAGTGGGTATTAAACGAAATTAATTACAGAAGCTGTGCCCGATTATTCAATATTTTTAAGTCTAATTTGGAAGATGCGTAGAAAACTGAAAATTAAACAGAAATACGTAATTAAATATAAGTACCTGTCTCCCGTTAGAGAACCGCTTTGTGCCGTTTAGCTCGTGCTGTTATCGACATTCATTAAGCTCCTCACCCAGCGGTGATTAATTAAAATTTAACTCAGAATTATAATAACTGCGTAATTGAGTTACTCGTATATAAGGATTTACGAAAGTATTATCTAATTAAATAATGTTAATTATTTTTTAACTTAATTACTTTAAGAGGTACCTATGATAAACTCTACTTACGAGTAGTAGTTAGTAGTTACGAGGAGTAAGGTGTTAGCTAAAAAAACTAGATTACCAAATGCTTCATTAGGTTAGTTCGATAGGTTTTACTTACATCTTCGTATTCTTATCCACGTAATTCTTTCAACTGTTTTATAATATTCAAATAACACCAAACATCTCGTTAGGTAAGTAAAGAAATATGTAAACAAATAGGAGCACCAACTACAAATAGAAATAATAGAAAATAATATTGGGACCTATTTTTCAAACTGAACGAATGTGTAAGTACCGTTCACAAGCTTAAGATTTCCTTAATGCAATTACAAAATCCATAGTCCTGATAATTGGAAAATCAATGGAGACAGTTGCGATGTAATTGTACAAGAAGCCTGATTTATTTAATATTTTTTTTTGGTTGCGTGCTAAATTAACTGAACAAAAACAAACAGCCGGCGGCGGCCATGTTGATGACGTCAACAAGATGGCCGCCCCATTGATAAACCGTCATGGCGGGCCGTGGGCGCGAATTGCGCAGACTCCGCTATACAACCATTGAATAGAGAGCTTTCTGAGACCTTTACATCGTAGGTTTACGATGTACGATGAATCGTTATTCTAGGGGGCCTGTAATTAAAAACATCGGATAGGCTTGCCATGCGCGTCGCTAAGGGGGTAGGGATTGATCAGCATTAATATGTATTTAGTAATACTCCCTCAAGTAGAAATCAGCCAAACTTCATTCCAAGAATTCATACGTACACAAGTTATTGAAAAACATTTAGTTTTCAACAACCTTTAGTTTTCCTTTTGCTGTCGTACATTTTCCCCCCACCTCTGTTGAGGATCAATTGGGGAACCGTTGCAAAAAAATTGCGTTACGATTAAGATTACGATTATTTTATCGTTCAGTATAAACGAAACTTTAAGCTTCTTTCAGTAATGTGGAATAATATAGGTTAGTTTAGTTCAGATGCCGCTTCGGGTTCTGAAAAAGCGGACGTCTACCGCGCGGGAAAATCATTCTTGACTTTCGAATTTCGAAACAGATAATAAAGTATAGAAACAAAAAAATAAACTGCGGGCGATACAGCCAGACTTTTTAAATTTAATTGTCGTCCTTGGTAAGTTTTTTTTTAATATTCAATGTTCTATCTATTTTATTACGTGGCTTATTTATAATAAATGTTGTTGTTACAT
>DWOX01000395.1:0-10522 GCA_018251315.1 Nastra julia | reverse complement strand
CCAAAAATATGTGACCCCCCTTAAGAGCCAACTTTCTGCTGTCCAATTGGCCTAAATTTTGTATACATATATTAATGGGATGACACTACAATATTATTATGAAATGAAGCTGATCTCATGATGGAGACCGAAGATGGCCAAAGGAACTCCTTAAGAAAATCACATAACCCGATCAAAATTGGACTCATTTGATTCGTTATGTCAAGCACATCATGTCTAGATGACA
Organism: Nastra julia; assembly: GCA_018251315.1. Taxonomy (NCBI): domain Eukaryota; kingdom Metazoa; phylum Arthropoda; class Insecta; order Lepidoptera; family Hesperiidae; genus Nastra; species Nastra julia. The sequence continues at coordinate 10,296 of DWOX01000395.1, read as the reverse complement.
TTCAGAGCTTGTTAACACAGTGTTTTCGGAAGGTCGTAACTCCTTCCAGTTGTATTAGTAATCCCTGAATATCATCTGGTTATAATGTCCTAGCTGCAACAAATCAAATGAGTCCAATTTCGATGTGGTTCTATGATTTTCATAAGGAGTTTCTATGGCCACCTTCGGTCTCCATCATCAGATCAGCTTGATTTCATAACAATATTGTTGTGTCATTCCATTAATGTATGGATGCAAAATTCCATCTCAATCGAACATAAGTAAGTAGGTTTTCAGGGGGGTCAGATATTTAAGGTTGTGACTGTACATTATGACCAACATTTACAGCAGTGAGGTGTCCTAAATTAATGTTAATGACACATTGTTATGAGTGATCATAATATAACCCGTTTAGTCTACTTGGAGTCATTCGCGACGAGCTTAATGAATTATTGTAAAGAGAAAATTCACGGCTATCATATACAATAAGGTTTTAACGATTATTCTTAATGATACTGGAGTGTTGGGTAAGCCCAGTGAAACTAACAAATCTTTAATGGACTCATTCATAACGATTCGATGAAGCACTTACTGTTATACAAAATAATCATTAATCTTTCCAAACAGATAATGAATGTTCAATACCGGTAAACATCGCCATACTTCAAGTGTATTAGAAAATATACTGATATGGGTAAATTATGATAAACGTTTCAGTTACTTTTAGACAATAAATACTAAATATATTATGCACGAGTGACGTCTTGAACCAATTATTTAAATGAATGTTCTTGTGTACCTAATTGCCTTTTTAGCGCCGTGAGAAACATTTAGCCACGTGAAAAGTATAAAGAATCTTCGAGAAGTTACTATTAAAATAATAGCTACTTAAACCAAGCAGGTAATATTCATTTTATATTCCAGCCATTTATTGTTTTGGCGGTGTGCATTAAGAACAGAGACGAAAGAATAGTATCTTTTGATTCTAAATGTGGGAGACAAAATGAGAAAGAACGACATAAAAACTGGATATTTAGACGGCATTCGTATTCAGACATTCGAACAAATGCCAGGAATTTAATCAATTTAATCAGATACAATCTAGATTAGGGAAAGATACAAGATTTTTTCTGTTGCAGATGATTATACAGTCAGCCCATGTCAACAAAAAAATATATTTCTAGCTAATCATTCAACTAACTGTAAGCGTTGGTTATCGATATTAAACGTGGCGAGCGAGCCCCCAGTGAACTTGTATTTCGACCCCGAACACACCTTCATTATCAGTTGCGCTCGTTGGGTACCTACCATCTACATTTGTGGAGAGAATGGACTTCGTAGTCGATTCACGTCATACCGCTTCACCAGTTACCACTTTCAACCGTCCGCGTCAGTTATACAATTCTGTGCTCGACTCGAGCTACACATACACGCTGACGACATATCGCGACGCTTGCTCACCGATCCGCAGTCGGTTATCAGACAGGTTTAAAATCATTTCAGTTTCACTCAGTGTGAGAATGCCCTTTGGCGAAGCCAGTCGCGTGCCATTGACGTGTTCTATTTGCACACTCGTCTAGTTAAAGTATTAAATATGATCTGTTAGTATAGTTCCAAAGAAGAAATTAGTCTGTGATCCTATTTACATAGTAATATAATTTTATCGTCCTAAGCGTAGTGAATTACATAAAATGTCTCTGGAGTTAGAAGATTTGACAGGAGGAACCGGCGATGTCTTGGAGGATTTTATCTTCGTGTTCCGGCGTTGTTTGGCAAAGGTAATTGTAATCTAATTCCGGGTTAGCCGGGACAGACTACATTCTTGTTTCTAGTCCCAGTTTTCCTACACCAGTATCGCTATTAAGTTGCAATCGATATGGAGTCATACATCGACATGTGGGAATGGATTTTAAAGGTAGAAAATTATTTTGGTATTAGTGATCGTTGCCTTCACTTAATTTATTCGATATTTCTTTCCTTTCACCGACATGTATGACTAATATTCGATATACCAGTGATTTTACGATACATTAAATGTCATCCACTATTGCATCAGCTATTCACAATATTCTTAGTCTCGTATAATTTAGATTTTCTTAAAACACATCTGTCTCGTTTAGTGGGGAGAATGCGGCAGCTGAACATTCAAAATTATCCACGTGGTGCAACGCTGTTGCCAAGGGAACGCCTTTTAATAGATTTAATGGAAAACGTGAATGAGTTTCGTCTCTACAGAGCTGTACCAAATTATATAAGCGAACTTTACACCTTGTCTATTTAAAACAATGTCATTTTACGGGTACATGATCATTTAAATGAAAACATCGTTTCGAATGCGAGTCATTGAAATGATCGAATTTTCTCTTTAATTTCGTTGTCTTCGAGTAACTTTTTATCTGTTTGTTTTATATACGATGATAAGTTTTTATTTCTTGCTATCGGACCCTTACGAATATTATCTTATCTAAAAAAAATATGCACAAGCCAAATAACTCCATAATTATAAATTTTGTTCATTTGTATTTAATAAAAATTTGAAATAATATAAAATGTATTGATTTTATTTATTTAATACGTAAAAAAATGCGTGGCGAATTGACAAGTGTGAATGTTAATTTTACTGTGTTTATTACGTAGATGAAATCTCACTTTCTATCTATCCTCTTTTAAAATTTTAATTAGCAGCTTGGTTGGCGAAGCAGAATTGAAATACAAACAATACTGAAATTGCATTCTGTTTATAAATAAATGGCTGTTGATGTTAGGATAGTCATGGTTAAATCACATGGGTTTACAAACAAAATATTGTTGTGGTCCCGTATGCATATAATAATGCGATCATTACAAGCATCTTTTTACAAAAACAATAAATACAAATATAAAAATTTAAAAGGTCGACCGACAAGTTATTATTCTGGTTTTGCAATGCGAATTATTACATAGGTTATTAAATTCTAGTACGAAGTGTGCCGAAATGAAACATTTTGTATACTTTACATACGGTTCCATACATAACTATTTGGCTTTTAAGTGTGCGCCCTTCCGTTCGTCCTCGACTTAGCTCGAATACTCTATTAGTATTGTAATTTTACATTTATACTTTTTTATCTCACTGACAAAGTAGTAAAAAATCTTGATAAAAATAATGAGCTTGTCTACTACATTTAACGTGGCGATGATTTATTTTTCTACATTACTTATATTTCTGTCTCTAGCTGTGTTCTGTGCGTTGCCTGTGCAAAGTTTTCAATGTGTTCTATTTGTCAATAGTATATTTAAAATTTCAATAGCGTTAAAATATCGTTTACATGAAAACCTTTAGTGTAGCCTGTAGACAGGTAGATTACATAAGCCTGGAGACAGCTAACAATCGTCTGAATATACTCAGGATGCACAATCAAGTCATTAGGTTGAGTAAACTTAACCGGTATTGTTTAGTATGCACCCGCTCAGTCAAATGATCGTTCTCCTCGTTTTATTATCAAATACGTCATCGAGACAAAGAACGCTCGGGAATTAACTTTATAACCTAAACGTGATAAAACAAAAACCGTTTTACACGTTATTATTTTTAACAATCATAAGTTTACCTACTCCATTAGTTTGGTATTAACTTTTCGTGTATTACTTGGATCTAACTTATAGCCACTTAAACAAGCAATCTCAAGTGCAAATGAGTGGGCTACGTACCTACATTGTTTAAAATCTGTCAATGCCTTAACGATACATTTAAAATGATATGGTAAAAACTAAGTCAAGAGAAACAGTAAATCTACAAGTCCAGAAATGGAATGAAATGTGTGTTACTCTGCGTTAAAAGGATAAATATTAATCGATGTACTAAAATTAAAATTTTAATATTTGTGTTGGAGAGTTCCTTTACCATGAGTAGTTTTACATCAATATTTTTAATACCTGGACTAAAATTTGATTAACTATTAGTAGTCTGATATATGCGATTAACTTTATGTCCCTGTTTATTAACTGATGTTGACCTTTAAACCATTTAAGTTTGTTAGCGTTATTGCTATCAAAGTACATCCTACAGCCTTATCGAAAAATACGTAGTGTAAATTATACCTACCTACATTATACTGTTGCTATAAACAATTTTATGACAATTATTATTATAACTGCATAATTATTGGAAGTAGGTACCTATAACTGTTAAACGGAAAACGCAATGATTATTGTTCATAACGCTTATATTTAATGAAAACAATTTGTTCCAGGTATTATTTATAAAAATTGAAGACAAATATTTTCATGTTTTACGACAGTAACAGAAACAGTAAACAATTACATACTTAAGTGAAAAAAGTAGGTGCGTGTAGACCAATGTGGCGTTCAATCTTCTCTTCAATGTGATTTCTATTTGATTAGTTTACGCCTATTGTAATTTGCCTGCCGGTTGTGGGTTATCGGTGACGTGGCTTTGATTACGTCAGCGGCGCCGTAAATTCCTTCAAATAAGTGAGCGGGAAAATCCAGCTGATCATATAAATTAATTCGTAGATTTGTTTGGTAGCGAGTGACTAATTTCGAAGGGACATTACAGGCTTTTTGCTTGTGATGGCTTTTACATTGTAGTTATTTACTAAATGTTTGTAATTTACACATTGCTAGCTGGTCAACGTAATTAATATTATCGTTATAATGTAGTCTGGTTTTTGTCTGATTGAATCGAAAGGTGACCTTTAGTAGAAAACATAAAGTAAAGTAGTTACCATATCACTATGTATCTCTGAAGTTTCTGGTTTTAAATAAAAATTGCTTTCAAATTAATTAATTACGAGTAGGTAATACCTAATAGGACTGCTAATGTATTAAAACTAGGTTCGTGTTTTCTTCTGCCGACATTGTTGGTTATTCGTATTTTCACAATTGTCTCGAAAAACATGCAAATGAATATAACGCACTAGTAGGGTATCGACATGGGTGTTGGAAAATTGAATTTCAACGTTAGTCAACTGCAGACTTTCACAGCCTGCGAGCGAAGCTGCTTCTAAGTTCTGTACGACTAAACACTAGACTATGCTGGATTTCTAGGCGTCTTTATTGAAGCTTAGAAGTAAGTAAATAGTTAATTCATAATTACTATAGCATTGACGATAAATTTTTCGATAACCTTATAAATATTTTCTACTCTGATCGACGTCAGTGATACGTATGAACTGATTTATCCTCTATTACACAGAATCGTTGTATTGACTTGGTATGGGTCTAGTTACTTAAACAAACAGCTGGTTCTGACGTCGCCCGTGTTTATGTGTCATCGTTTCTAGTTAAACAATAAAGACACTATTTGTAAATAAAACATAGCGCTATTTCTTCGGAGTTGTCTCAAACAATGAATATCAATTTGATTATGTTTACTGTACATATATTTTTTAATAGGGTACCTAATGTCCTTATACTGAACCACCACAAAATTCATGATATAATACATAGTGCAATATACAAGCGTTTCAATATCTCTTTTAATGAAATGACATTGACTGTTATAAATACCCAAAGAAAACATTGAAATAGGTACAGCGTGACACAAGGTTGTACCCAATAATGAAACCGATCAGATAAGGAAAAATTATAATATAATTATAACATTAATGCTTACCTAATTGTGACACATATAGGTGTTACTACAGGTGAAATTAAGAATTGATGAGATCAGCACTAGCACTAGAAGCTAAAGATTTAATTTAAACGAGTATAGTTTAAATAAGAAAACATTCTAATTATGCTATTTTGTTATCTTTTCCCAGTAATTGTCACGAAGAGGTAGTTTACAAAAGGTTGTTTGCCGACCTTGAGACGGTCTAACGTTCGTTTTGTAGCAAGTTGGTGGTGTTGAAGTGAACTTGCTGATACACCTTGACATCAATTATGTCTGTTGAAAAGTTCGTCATCTCATTTAACATTTTTGTCGGTCTCTTCGTTTATCGTTTGAAAGACGCGACCATGGCTCTATTCAATTTAGCATTTTTGGGAGAATTCAGCGACCTTTTGAATTATTTTGTGTAAGAAATTAATTACTGATCACGAATATTTGAAGCAACTTAACTTTCCACTGTATTTACTTTCCACTGTATAGTAAATTGATTTAGCTAGGCTCATTATACAATATTGTAAGTGATTTACCCCATTCAATTAAATATAAAGAGGTCTGTGATGATGACAGTCCTACTATCTCACGAACCCACATCTGTGAGACACGCACGCGGTATTGTTTTGTTATTAAAACTAAACTTTGACACCAATGTCTCCCAAAGTTAATGTCAGATGTTGACTTTGACAGAAGATAATAAATATAATGATAAATTCCGTTTTCTTTTCCAGAAGACGGAAGTTTCAGTAATAAATGTAACAATGAGCACCACCGCACAGTTTCTTATAAAATTTTTTGTTTACACTAGTTTTTTAGCACAGACATGATGTACTGGGAATTCTTAATAGCGATCATCACAATGAGTTGGAATAATAAGATACACCGTCAATTCCTTACGGTATTGCCTTACTCTCAGCTTCCTAGTAGTCTTAAAATATAAAGCAATTTACGTATGAACGTAAAGTTCGTCTACGGTGCTTAACTTTATTATTTACTTAAGTATTGTAATGTAAACTGTTTATGAAACCCTTTCATTTTACAGCCCTAAGATTTCAGCTTACAAAGAATGCATCTACTGTACCTTTTCTGTGTCCGAAGTCTTAAATCCGATAGTATTATATTTTTCATTTATGTAAAGTATATTGCCCACTAAAATATTACAGTGCAAATGGCGAATTTAATGCTAAATATGCGGAAGGTTTACAAAGATTTTAACGAGCTTTAGTTGAAAGTGCTAAAGCTTTAAAAAACGCTCATTTCTCCAAATCATTTCTACTACTGAAGAACCTACCAAACACCTCACTCACCGGTTTGATATCATTCTCCAAAGCGTGGAGAAAGTCTCCTCGTTCCACCATGAGCTTCTCCATGGCCTCCGGGTCCACCTCCACCTTGCTGGAGGCCTTGATGAGTCGGTTCATGGCTGTAGACTGAGCGGCTCGAACCAGGCCTTCTAACTCAGCGCCAGAGAAGTTCTTCGTCAAAGCTGCTAACTCCTACAGAGTAATATAGATTAGACCAGTGGTTCTCAAAGTTCTTAACCCTAACTTACTAACCATAATTTCGAGTAAACGTTACCGCTAATTGGCTTGACGAATGGTTAGTGAGTTAGGGTTAAATGGGCTATCTTACAATCATGCTAACTCTATACTGTCATGCAGAAAAAATCGTGATGTTACACTGGACCAATATTGTATATCTGTTAAAAAAATGGAGATTAAGATTTTCTCGGTCCTTTAGTAAAATACAGCTATTGTTCCACATAGCTATCCCATAACACCCATATTTTTTTTTAGCGAAGTAAACCAACCTTGCTATCAACATCATCAGCAATCTTCTTATACTCTCGCATCCGCTTGGTATGAATGTTGAGGATCTGCACTCGGCCCTTCTCATCAGGCAAGCCAATCTCCATCTGAACCTCCAAGCGCCCAGGTCTCATCAGAGCCTCGTCAATCATGTCCCGTCTGTTTGTCATACCAATCACCAAGATATTGTTCAGTTGGTCCACGCCTACGAAAATGTAAGTAATTATACGAGTGCAAAATTAGCTGTGTGATCGAAATTCATTACTAATTATGTCTGATTAAGATTGATAGTATCAGTATCATGGAATATAGAATTCCCTAATCCTCAAGTGTGTTACCTAGCAATTTTTTTTCAATTTTATAGGTGATATAGTAAGTGTCAGTCATTATTACTATGTCTAGTAGCTTATCTGAATACAGGAGGATATTTCATTGCAAATAGCCATAAGGAAACAAAGATTTATAGATCCTGCTCGAAGGACCAAAAAAAATTCATCGAATGTTTTTTTACGGGCGCAACAAACAATGATTTTAAAACCTTATAGTACAGTTTGAGTTTCATGAACTTACTATTAATCTTAATAATAACTGTAGTATCTTACCATCGATCTTGGATAGCAGTTGATTGACCACAGTGTCGTGGACTCCGGTGTTACCGCCCACTGAGCCTCGAGCCTTGCAAATGGCGTCTATTTCGTCGAAAATGATAATATGGAGGCCGCTGTTTGGTCCACACTGAAGCAATACCATACCATTTTTAACAAATTACGTTGGGCTTATCAAAGAGGTAGACAAGAGTATCTTCCCCATTTATAATTCCCATAGAGGTATATTTATATTTAGTAAGGGTATATTAGTAAGGTAAGGTGAGTCTACATACCCTCTTTTCTTCCTCCTCAGCGTCAGCAAACAGCCGTCGAATGTTGGCTTCACTTTCGCCAACATATTTGTCCAATATTTGTGGACCGTTGACAATCTTTGGCTCCCTGGCGTTCAGCATCTTGCCAATCTGACGCGCCATCAAAGTCTTACCGGTACCAGGTGGACCGAATAAGAGGATGCCTTTCACGTGCTTGCAACCTAGTGATAATAATGTTGTTATCACAAAAGGAAAACTTTAGTTATGTAAGTATAGGAATAGGCAAAATGGCATGTATACAAGTTGATTATGATAAAAAATAATGTAGTTTATTATAGAATCCTGTGAGAAATTCCCAACAAACGGAAACTTTTCAAGAAATGCAAAAAATTTATTTATTCAAGAAGAAGATATTTCGATCACTGTGTTGAAGTATAAAATAACTGACCTTAACTGACGTAAAAATATCATGAAACGCCCATTACGAAAACCTTTAAAAATTTTAATACAGGATAATGCTTTTACCTGTAACACCCATGTTACCCATATCAAAATCAAACTAATTCACCAGTTGTAAAGCTACCCACTTACCCAATTGCTCAACAACTTCAGGTGGGAAGACTCGAGATGCGAATGCTCGCCGAAAGATGGCGTTGAACTCCTTGTCCAGACCGCCGATGCCCATCTTGCCGAAGTCCCAGTCTGGGTTGATGATGGACTGACGAGGCTGCTTCCTAACAATATAAGGAATATATAATTAGAATTCACTAGCTTTCCGCCCGCGGCTTCGCCCGCGTGGAATTCGGTTATATCGCGCGATATTTGCCTTAAACAATTTAACAATCTTACATGATTTTATGTTTGACAATAAGGAACTTATACCATACAAACTTTCAACCCTTCTATCATTTTTTTTCGCAATAAAAAGTATCCTATATCCTTTCCCAAGTTCAGTTCTATCTTCGTACCTAATTTCATCAAAATCGGTTCAATGGTTTAGGCGTGAAAGCGTAACAGACAGACAGAGTTACTTTTGCATTTATAATATTAGTAGGGATTTTGCGATGTACTTGTATGATTTTTAATGTTGCATTTTCAATTATTTTGTAGTCAAGTTTAGGCAACCTTCTGATAAATTTTAACTGAATTTTTGTTTATAAGTGAATTTAACAAAACATTTGGGTATTTTTGTTAACTGTAGTTAGTATACTGTTTTAATTTAAAAGAAAAGTAAAAGCCCCATTAAGTTACAGCTTAAAAAGTAACCATAGTTATTATTACTCCATGACATAAAGATTTTATCTTTCAGATAAACTTTCTTCTATTCTTACACTGTTTTGAATTCTGATTTTCTTCAAGTTTGAGGGATACATAAAAATAAATGAGTTAGGTCTTGTAGTAACAAAGTGAAGACAACCAAAATAGTTATGAAATTATTTATTGAGGATTCATACCCTTTAGCTTTCCCAATCAAGTTGAGCGAGGAGTTCTCGGCCTTGTCGAACTGAATGCAAGCGTCGGGCAGCAAACGACCCATCCTTGCTCGCCGCGGCACCGCATTCGACCCCGCCGCCATCGCTTGGACATCCACCGCTGTAAAACCAACACTATAAAAACCAGTTCCGTTTTGGGGTTCCATACTCAAAGGGTAAAACTAGACCATGTTATTAAGACTCCTCTGTTCGTCCATCTGTCTGTCTATCTGTCTAAATAGAGTTCTAACAAGGAGGCACAAAATAATACACCCAAAATGTTAAAATAGGTTTACATAAAATATTTAAAGTTCCCATTATAAGTGTCCAAGGTTTGAATAAACTTACATTCGAGATTCTTAACAATCAGCGACAAGACCTTCTTCTCCTGAAACGAGAATGCCAGTTGTTGGCCCACAGTGAATGCCTGGTTGGCGAATTGGATGAGGAAGTCACGGGCCATCTGTTCCGAGTCATATGGTTCCTGTGAGGTTCTGGAATTAATTGTATAGTGTTTGTAACGTGCTAATTCGAGTTACAGCCCGTTACTGCCATCTAGTGTCGTATTGC
>DWOX01000394.1:0-10523 GCA_018251315.1 Nastra julia | reverse complement strand
GGTTACCATGCCGGCACTTTGCACCGCGTCGTTTAAAGAGGCCTGCATTTGATTCCTAGCTAGACGGATATTTTAAAGTATATACTCTTATCTATGATTTTAAAGTTCTTGGTCTGCCTGTGTGACCTTATATTTCTGTGCTGCCTATGAATGCGAAGCGTTTATTATTCTTGATAACAAATTTGTAAGGAGTTAAATATCAGGTGTTGAGATTTCACGGTATCACTCAATTAAATCTAATAGTATTGCACAGATGCCAGGGCTTGCGTGGCACGCAGATAATGGAGGTATGTGTGCTTCAAATAGTTTGAATAATTAGGGCGATAGAAGCGACACGCACTACCCTAATCAATCACGATTAGCGGCGAGTGGCGGCGAGAGCTGACTGCCGGCCGAGCACACATCGCCGACTGCTTTGACAATTAGGAGCCGCTGACACTTCGCTGATTTGTTCTAACTTTCTTATTTAGCGGTCAAGACAAAGTCGTCCACAAACTTGCAAATAATTCAGCGCTGCACTGTAACCGTATGGTTCTGTCGTAACCATGTACGAGTCTGATGTGCTGCTTAGGGCTGATTTTTTGATCCATAGTTAAGGTGACCAATGGTTAAAATATTAACTAATGGTTAAATTCGCGCCTTATTACGAACCATTTACGGGCTAATTTAACCATAACTTAAATAATAAATTTTAAGCATTGGTCGCCTTAACTACGGATCAAAAAACTGGCCCTTAGCGACACAGATGTAAGTGGTTATGACTGGCTTAAGTTTTTTTTTTTTTTATAAACTTTAGTACGTATGCAGCTGGATCTGAAGATGTCAGGCATTCATTAGAAAAAAAAATCATCTTCTTATATGTGTGAGATATCGTGATAAAACTTGCGTTTGAGAGCGGACTCCGGTGAGTTGTCCACCGAATTTACCGCTTGAATTGCGGCGCTGAAAAGTGAAACGATTTGCAAAACTAGTCGACTATGCTGTTAGTATACTTCCAACATTTTTATTTATTTGGTATTTTATACTAAACATCTGCTTTTTACTAAATAGTACCTAATTAATTTTCTACCAGTACAATACAGGTACTTAGTATAAGATAATATAAACAATGAACAAAAACTACATTGAAAATTATTCTTATACGAATGAAAAGCACGATTATTGGCGTGTATTTAAAATAGAAACGTGAAAGTATTAGCATTCAGCTGTGGGGCTGTGTGCGGTAACAAAACAATCCGCAGCCAGCGGCCGTCGCTCAGTCGATTCAATTCATTCATAAATTCATAATTTTATTTAGCCGAGCAACCTCCGACGGCAGAACCGACCGCTCCTCAATGTTCCGCTGCATTATTAATAATGAGTAGAAACCAATTTCTTGTCCGTTGGCATTATTATAAACAGAGTTTCGTTGCGAATAATATTATTGAGTTGGGAATTTTCCATTTTTCCCTCGACTTGATCGCTATAAATCTCCATCTTGACAATGAGTAAGCTTTTCGGTGCTTCAGTGACGGCTATTGCGGCCAATATTTTCTTATTAATATTATTGGCTCGGCGATGCCTGAATTAAACTCGACGAGTCAATGAGCCATGACTCGTATTGATGACTCGGTCGAGAATGAAATTTAATCCTATTAAAATTCTAGCAACTTGACGCATTGCTGCACTTAACGAGATCATGAAATGTACCAAGCTATCCTGATTGGTAGGTACTACGTTACCTTCGGTTGTAGTGAACCTATACTGAACAAATGGTGGTGTTTATTTTGCCATCTACCACACTGTGTGTAGGGTATATGTATGTATGTATAAGGAGCACAGATATAAAACCAAATTAGATTTCATTCATGTACTTGGTTGAGAGCCTAGTTGATCGGAAGTACTACAGTTACTGTTGCCGCGTCGTCGTCTTAGGACGCAGCTACACCACGACAGATCGAACAACTCGTTGGTCAATTAGTGACATCTATCCATTAGCGGAATATCAAGGTACGAAACTCCCTCCAATCTAGAGCAGCTACTTACTGAAATATTGGGGGTTGTTGGCAATGTGGAGCTCAGGTATCCACTCCAATATAAAAGCTTTAAGTTGTTAATAATAAACAATTGCCAATCTCAATTGCCGATGGTCCCTTTAAAGCTGTTTATACATCATAAGTGTTTGTGTCGTTTGAAAATTGATATGAGGAAAGAATTTTCAAATTTGAAAACGTTACTGCCAAATATCATGAAGACAGAAACCTAGTACATTCTAGGCTACAGAATAGTTGTTCGTAATGCTTCCTACCCTGTCTGTCTGATGGATTGAAATTCGACATTGTATCCGCGACGGCGCGGCTCAAGCTGAAGAAGTTCCAGGCTCCTGCCTTGTCTTTTCAAGTTTAAAACTTCCACCAGAAAGTGTATTGTTTGCTATAGAGCGGGTGGAGGAGCACCTTTACGTGTTCGTCTCTCGCCGGGTCTGTGGGTCTGTATAAACAGACGAGAAGAAGTTGCTAGAAGCTGAACTTTATTGGGTTTCCTTTGAGACTTGCGAACGTAAAATTTACACATGTATTTTCTGGTTCAGTAGTTAGGTGTACAAATGATTTACGCTAACGATGCTTGTAGGGTTACCAAATAATATTCGCGTGTCCTGTAATATCTCCTGTACGGTGGCACCGTAGCCATAACAAGCTGCTAGAATATTTGTTCCTCTTTTAAAAGATTACATTTTATCCCAACATACATAATTATTAGTTTGAACGGATATCAAACGTCAGACGGTAATCGTGTCGTTTCTACTCCATCGCCGTGTCATAGGTACATCGTGTCGGTTCCGTGACCTATAATATTATATAGACAGGAGCAAGTTTCATAGTGCGCTGTACCTATGTTATGAAGTTTCTGGAAACTCCGACCGTAAGTACGAGTTCGGGACTAGGTGCTGTTTTCCTTGTTTGATGCTGTTTATGAATTGTTTGGCCAATCTGACGTCCACACAAGTTTCTTACTACATTTAGGGGAAAGGATTAATTCTCGTTCTATAACGAAAATTTTGCAATTATGTGCAATAAATGTAACAAAAGTTTTTACAAGGTGCGTTCCAAAAAACGTTTCGTGTAAGAGTCCTAAACAGCAAATCACAAAGACTCAAATTAGTTCCAAATCGTTTTGATCCTTCTTTAATATTTAGAAGCATTTGTGAGCAGAATAATTCCTTTCGGACAAATAACCACGATTTGACTCTATCGATCATTTACCATTGGCATAAAAAAATCTTGTACAGACATGTTTACCTATTTAAAAACAAATTTATTTATCGGCTGAAGAAAGTAGCACAAAGATGGTTCTGATTCAGTAAACCGTATTAGATATACACGATAAAACGCGTGCCTACTACCGTAATCCTTTTGTCAAAGGTTATTGAAAGGAACCTGGTAAAACGACACACCTAAACGAAATAGTTGATTCAATAAGGAGCCACAATGGGCTTTTACAAGAAACTCGAAACTTTTCCAATAAAACCCGCTCAGAGGAGCCTGTTCGTGGATAAAGAAGGAAATCTTTAGAAAAGAAAGCCTCCGCTGGCTCCGTTGGTGTAATAAACCTTTATGAACCACCGCCACCGTCCGTTCATCGGATCTGATTTAACCACTTTTCTGTTTCGCTACATGTTGCAGACCCGCTTGTTTTCCCTCCCGTATGCTTACTTAATTTATTTGTTACAAATGGAACACCTCCTTTCATGTCACAGCTCTATACTGATACGTTAAATTACGTTATAAACGAATGGTTACTTTCTGAGATAGCGGTATTTACGATGTAATTTGATATGGCCGTAATAAACAAGAATATTTCGGCAAAGAAAATTGAAGTCCGCAATCCACGGGCGTCGCGTTGGTTTACAGCCTCGGGTAGGATTTCAATTTAATAAACCTTTAATAAGATTTTTGTATAATGTAATCGGTTTAATTGGTTTTACTTTATGATATCTAGTTATTCATAACAGTAGGTAAATAGGACTATTTTAAAGTAATTGTTTGATGATTTTAGGATATCAGGGTAGGCATTAATGCTGTAGAAAAGTCGTTACTGTCGCTTTTAATTTTATTATTATTTGGCCGGGCGCCGGGCGGCATGGTAGGGGAAGTTGCTTCAGAGTTATCTCGAGAGGTCGTCCGTCAGCTAATTTAAATTAGAACATGGAAACCTTTTCAGGGATCCATCAGAAATCCTTTGGTACTTGAGACAAATTTAAATAACAGTTTAATAAATTAATACTTGAAGAACCAAAAAATATTCTGGTACATTGTACTAAATAGTCGTTTAGGTAACAATAATTATTTTAATTCGCGAAGTTTCAAGTGCTGTATATTGTAAAAATGTACTGTAGTACCATACCCATGCCTCAACAGAATTAGAAGACGTAATTATAATCTGCTGCACCATCATGACCAGGATATGACCGCTCTCCATTTAATGTCATTAGCTCATATTTCGGCTGACAGTTCGCATAAAAACGGCTGTAGCATCGGCAATGCACATCGTATGCGGTGGCACAGTATGTTGACGTCCACGAGGGTAGTTAACGCGACGTCGAGTTCCAATTGCCGGACGAGTGAGTATTGCACACTGCACTGTGTAGCGAGCCGCGCGGCCAGCCGTGTCGGCGCCAGCAGACCCCTGTAATGTACACTTAATTAACCGGTAAAATAAATTTACAGATTCAATTTGTGTCGGATAATAAATGTATCATCGTGTCGTACTTATCGTTATAGAAGAATGTTATATATCATGTAAACTTTGCTTGTTTTTAATTTGCAAAACTAAAGACGACTCTAAATTTCAAGATAGAATGAAGACGAAAGACATTAGAGGATAATAGAGCTGTAAGAGTTGAAATCTCATGCTATTCTGTGTATTGGATTGGCAACTAAGTAATTTCGGTTTTTCATTCTTCAGTAGTCATAAAGTCCACAAACACTCAGATACCAATCCAATGTACTTACATAAAGAACAGAACTGAACAGCCAAGTACAGCATACGACAGTATTGAAAACCCTGCGCGGCCGGCGGCAGCGAACCGTCTACTGAGAGAGCATTAAAAATTTTACGAGCGAATAAATTAGGTAGACGAGCGGCGATAATAACGGAGGACCCTGAATATGGTCCGCTATGAATTATTATGAAATTTTATGGCCCAATAATTCTGCCATTGTAGGAGTCCGCCTCGTGTGCTCTGTGCTAGCACGTGGGCCGACGACAATATGAACATATATTTTGTTACATATTTAAAAAGAAGGCAACTACGATTAATATTGACTGACCTGTATCTAGAGTAACACAATGCGGCCATAACTAAAATATTGAATTTTAGGAACGCATCAGTAAATTAATTTGTTTTCTTAAAGAATAAAGAAGGACTTTTAAAATTCTATTCAACACTAGTGTTGTATGTCAATTGTACCTATAACAGAGCAGTGAAATCTAAACTGCAAGGCGCCGTGTTCGAGGCGACGACGTCCCAGCAGCTTCCGACCTGCAAAAACAACCTTAGTATTGACGTTTGTCGCCGGAAAAAGTGTGTAAATATTATTCTGTGCTGCAGAGTCCACACTGTACGGCAATTGGAGGATATAAGATTTTCAGACGAACAGGGAGCGCTTCTAGAAACATAGGTACCTACTCTATTGAAAGTTATTTGGATTTGTCAGTTTCTTTTTATGATTATGTAATCACAAAGCGGTACAAAATGTTAAAAAAGAAGATCCAGAATGATTCCGAAAGTAGGAAGTTAAATCTTGAATTTCTAACTGTATTTTTAATTGGACATAGCTCCCAATACGGTTTCAAAACAGGAACGCTTTAATAAACGTAGAGATGGAGTAACTGTAAAGGAAAGCAGATACGGAAGCAAACAAGCGGAATGTTCTGTTTGCGGTCAGACGCCCGGTGCGCGAGGACGCTGCCACCCGGTTACCAGTTACAAGAACATAAAATATGGTCGTGGCTATCAAGTGTCTATCAATTTTCCTCCGCGTCCGCGAGAACAGCCGTCAGGCCGGCGCGGACATGTGACAAATAAGTAAATGTTAGTTACCGCGGCCTGAGTGCTTATCTTATTTAAGTAAGTCCATTGTTAGACAGGGCTTTTGGGGAGGTGTATGAGTAACGTACTGCTGGAGGAAGAACAGATAATTTTAAAAAACTTTCCTTTTATCAGTAGCTGGAGGAAATATCTAAAAATCCTTCTATAACTTTTGTTTAAGTTTTTTTATTTTGAGTATAAGTTAAATACCGATCCTTATAAATTCACCAGCCCAATAAACACACTTTCAGTTTCATTTCTTACGAGTTACATTTTCCAACATTTTGTTTATACGAGTATTTGATGTCTCCAATACAAGCTACTTGTAACAGACAAAAATACTGTGCATTATTCTTTATACTCGTGTGAGACCAAATCCAGTCGAATGTGATATTTATCAGAATCTCTCTGAAAAATTACATCAAACATAGCTGCTGTACATATCACGTACATACAATACAAAGTAAGCGCAAATATTCTTTAACCGAATAAGTACGTATTTACTTTACATATCTCGTGTATTTAATATCAGGAGGACTGTATTTGCATTTGTTGAGTTCAAATTACGTCGTGTTTGGCGATATTCATATCTCGGCGCTCCTATAAACATTTTGAAGATCTCATTCGCAAAGAATTCGTATTACGAAGGATGGAGGTAAGTCTGGGAAACGTTGATACGAGGAGTGTCATCGACCGCTGGCGTTGTGTGAGACCCTCCCCAATAGCACATTCTGTAAATTCACAATACAATTGTGTGATATCGTACCATATTATTTCGCTGTAACTCTATTCCGAGATTTATATTAAAGTTTTCTACTCTACGAATGAACTTTGGTGCAAAATCCTTCTTTTGTATCGGTGATGAAGACTCTTGCAGTAAAGCAGCTACATAACAAAGGATTTACTCGATATTGGCTCGAGTGAATGATGAAAATTTTCTTGTACGTTAATTAGTGTACCGTCGTCTATGAGCGACGTTTAAAACACTATCACGGTCTTAAGTCTATTAATTGACTAATTAATTTGATCTTAGCAGATAGTTTGAACGCTTCTAATTTTCTTTATATCTTTATGATAATGTTTAACTTATTGAAGAGTAGAAAATTGGTTATTACGATAATTTAATAAAGTCTTATTACAATCATATTAGTGATCGTGGATCTTCTGTTTACTTGTTTGCTGTTTTCACAAATAAAAGTTGCCTTAATCTATTTCTTACAACGACTATCTCCACTAAGTTCCACGAATGTGGTGAATGTGTCTTCTTCAAACATTTTGTACTCCTGTGCCATTCATCACCATTCAGTCCGGTAGGTATTATAACTTACCAATAGCGTACTTAGCTCTGAAATTCAAAAGCTAACGAAGTTCCAAGTTGTGTTCGATCTGGAGCTCGGAAGAGTTCGATACTGTAATCAAATCAGACAGAAACTGCGAGTGCAACTTCTGTGCAGCATTTTCCCGGATATTATTTCAGACCAGGGATTGCCAAACTATTTTTGACAAGAGAACCTTATCCCAAAATCAACTGATATGGCAACCGTTGTTAAACTTATTATTTCACACCTGCTAAGGGACGAACATTAACGGAGTATTTATTATAAATTTAAAGCATATTTTATTCAAATTCACTTCTCGCACACTAACTAATATATGAGAATTTTGCCAAGAAAACATTTTTAAACAGTGTCTACTTAAAAATTCCCGACATTAATAACGCACAGCGGAAACAGTTGAGAACGAGGCCAAATTCTACTTGAAACTGCGTCAAACAAACTTAGAGGATATTTTCGACGGAATGTTCTGTGCTCTTGGCTCTAAACTGTAAACATCGAAATAAAACTTTAGGTTTAACGCTATGGTGCTAGCAGTCTCGGGTTATTGGAATGACCACGGATTGAATTATTTGTCACTGAGTATTGCATATGAAGTAAAAACTTAATGTATTGAACATTGACCAATTATATATGTAACCTAAGAAAAAACCTCATCGAGAAGATTTCACGACGAGATTTGTGGCATCAGAAATATCTTTGTAACGATTTCGGGGAGGAAATGGGAATGGGGTAAGGAAGGAACGCAACGGAAATCCATTACCATTATTTCACATCTGCGGAATGCGAGGCACCGCTCGCTGTATGCCGCCGCGGGTTTACGGCAGGTAATATCATATTACGACGAGACTTCGTTTTTATGAAAACCAAGTTCGGAGTCAGCTTGAAGGCCTCTAGGTTACACTGGATATTTGTGATATAAAACCAGCGTTAGCGGGCAAAAGTAACGTTTCATGAACGTGCCTAAACACTGACCTTTTATTCGAATCCAACGATTTTGTTTCTAACTTTTGAAATCTTTGAACGAATCTTCAAGGTCTGCTGGAAGACACCAATGTGCGGTGTTCCATTCAACTAACTAACGGCGAGTGGCCTCAACTCGGTTAAAGCACAAAAGCGAAAGTTTCTGACGAGAGGGCGCGTGGGTGAAGGTAATTAATTCCTTCACAAAGCGGGCCGCGGACGCCCGCATTGTGTTCTTGTCGCATCAGCGGCAGGCGTGTGGCGTGTGTTGATTTAGGGAACCTAGCTATAATTACCTACACTAATTGTAGCAATTGTTGAAGAGCGAGGCCACTGGAGCACGACGGCTAGAATATACATTACATTATCCAAGATTCTAGTCGATATAAATGTGATTCTAGTGGATGTATCCATGTAATTTCTTAGTTTTATCTGAAAGAAATCTTTGCTGCTTTTACGGATGTATGAACTAAGCTTCCATTTCAATCTCTCAAATTTTCTCGGAGGCAGCGCGCTCGTACCTTAGTATACATTTAAGATTTCCTCGGTCCCTTTTCGCGGTTATGTTTTTTATTTATTACTTATATCGTACACCAGCTTATTCAACCAGTCGTCCAATTTATTGCGTAAACTGCGTCGGTTGTACCTGACAGCTTATCGCCACCCATAACATCGATGTTTATTTACTATCGCCATGAATCGTCTATAAAAAGCGATATATGATTTCCAAACTTGGTTAAACTCCAAGACCGTTTAAACATTAACCATATCGCGTCGTCTACATTCGGGGAATTTATGCCGTAATAACAATATCCCTAATAATGGGGCCTATCTGTGTGACTCCGTGCGTCTCGGTTAAATTATACATCGTATCTCCTTTCTTATCGTAAATAGAGTGAGCTCCTGATTCTGGTTTAAGCATGTTGCTTACTGTTGCCTTAAACACTTTGTTAGTCGGTTTGAAGGTGGTCATTGGAGTGTTTGAAACAGATTTGAATTAGTATAGACATTGAAGCTATTTGAAATAAGTGGTTGTGAAAGATGTATCTAAACCAATCATAAAACGACCTTCCATTAGTTTTTTTTTCACTTCCTTTCAATGATTATAACTGAAGAGCTTAAGTTTAAATTTTTTTGCATCCAGATAGAAATTTTTGGAATAAATTTAATACCCCTTGAATAACATTTTTCTCGTCTATTATACTATTTCAGAGAATTGGCAAGACGACAGATTTTAAAATCCCCTTCTACTGTCTAGGTTCACGCATACGATTTACGAAAAAAACCTTATTTCTGTTATAAACTTCAGTTTAAGTTAATTTAAAGCCATTTTTGTAATAATTATCAAAACCGCGCGAAAAACGGTCGTGGCGTCCGCCGTGACGTCACTATCTCGTAAACAGAACATTTTTTATTGATTGTATACTAGAGTGAAGTGAGTCATCTGTCATTTATTGTATTGAGGCTTAATTGAGTGAAGTTAGTTTACGTAAGTGTGACGTCATATCAATTCGTATCGTGTTTGAATGTTGTTTGAATCAAGATGGCGGATTGCGGGTTTTTTCACTTTTTCTGTATTGAAAATCTAATAAATCACACGTTTTTTTTAAAAAAAGAAATCAGTCTTTTCAATCTTTTTATAATGTATTGTCCTGTAAAGTAATCAAATATTTGAATATTTGATACCGTCATCATGCCAATTAAGGTGGTAGATTTTCCCGAGTATTATTATACTATTATTTATTTACTATTACACCAGAAGGAAAGCACTGTTTTTTTAGGTATGTATGTTCTTTTTTTAAAACTCTATATAGTCGAAATGGCTTAGTGATCTCAACTTAAATAGGTGTCATTAGAATAAATATATGTTTAAAAATATATAACACCACACAGGCGACTATTCATTTAAATGAATACGATTTAAATTTCATCCTAATAAACTGTATTTTTAACTCCGGCAAGCACCTCTGATTTAAGCAGTGATAGCCGAGTGGTTTGAACGTTGGTCACTAGATCGAGAGTTTCCAAGTTAAAACCCCGGCACGCACCTCTGATTTTCTAAGTTATGTGCGTATTGGGAATTATCACTTGCTACGGTGAAGGAAAACATCGTGAGGAAACCTGCACACCTGAAAGTTCTCCATAAAGTTCTCAAA